>JAPYYS010000369.1:0-184642 GCA_030522525.1 Campopleginae sp. 14b
TCCAATTTCGATCTGTCAAACGCTGTGTCAGCCTCCCGCGGTCATCTCATTTCGGCCCTGTCATGTATTCGCTAGGTTAACAGTTTGGCGGTTAAGAATTACGTTTGACACACGAGTCTGAAACTCCTCCGAACTTCACGCAACTCCGACAAATGACGATACACGGTCGATAAAATCGCTACTTTTCGGTTTGCCCAGGCATTAATGAATAGTAGACGTGATGGTGCATAAATCACGATGCTCCCGTGGTTTGTTCTCAGGGAAAAGGAGACCATGTGTGTTGGTTCGTCGACTAAAAATCTGTCCAACAGACAGGGAGAAAAGGGATGAAAAGATGTTGAAAAATTCTCACAGGTTCGTGCCTCGGTCTCGTCGCAACGTCTTGAGATTCTTCAAATCTCACCATATGCTCGACACTCCTCGTGTAATAAACAATGCGGCGTATCGTCTGCGGAGAAATTTACTCACCTTGAAAATAACAAAGCTCTCGATTCCGTGCGTACACAAAAATGACAAATTTCTCTAAAAACTTGGACAAATGCCACGTGCGCGGAAATGAGAAAAAAAAAATTTCAATTTTTTTCGTCCAAAATTTTACAGTCGATAAAAAAAATCGTGAAATTATTTAAAATTATCGGAATTCTGGAGAAAACGAGGAAGCAACTATCGAGTCATCATCCAGTTTTGACACTTGTGCCCGCCATTCGCTGGATTTTCAATTTTCTGGGGATTCCTCAAATTCACAAACACAAACACAAAAGAGCCTGCACAGAACAATATAGGGACACTAGTAAGAAGGTGTGAAGGGAAAAAACCCAAGCGGTCACCAGCAACGCCACCAGCAACGCCGACAGTGAGCGTGTCCCATTGATCCAAAAGGGTCTCTAAACTCTAACTAGGGGCTATAAAGAGAGCAACTGGTGGTGAATGAGGGACCTCTGCAGGGAACACTCGGGGAAAGACCAAAAAGGGTCGTCATCATCGTCTTCGGTCTTTCCAGAGTTTTAAGGTGCTTACCTTCGTTGTTGTGGCACGTAGTAGTCCAACGTATGCCCAGCGATTTGTTGCTGGTGGTGCATTTAATTACTATAGCGCATACATCACCATTCAAAAGTTTCCAATCGCTGCCGCTCATTTACTAATTCATTACATTTCTTTCACTGTCGATTATTTCCCGTCATTACATAATCGATTCATTTTTTTATTAAAATTTAAGATTAAAATGGACAAAAAAAATTCTGAGCTGGCATGGGCTTTTTTCCTTCAAAAAAGAAAACACGCACACACGTTTTTGACAGAGTCGATTTTTCAAAGTTATTCGATTCCCTGCTGCTGGGAAATGATTTAAAAAAATTTTATTCAATTTTCTTTTCAATTATTTGAATTTTCTTTTTAATTTTTAACATTTTTTAATTAATTTTCTTTTGCATCTCGGTGATGAGACAAAGAAATGAATAATATTAATTTTGAATACTAATGAATAATTTTTCTATTTAAAAATAATTTTACACTGAATCGAGTTATTTATAAATAAATGTCACGGTCTGGCAATATGGGAGGATAAGAGGTGGCCCGTAGCGCAGTGGTTAGCGCTCTGGACTCAGACTCCGCGGGTCCCGGGATCGGGTCCCACTCGGATCGCCTTTTTATTCGCTCATCATTGCTGGACCGTGCCTCGTCACATAAATAATATCCTACTTTAAAATAATTCTTACTCCACATAATGAATTTCAAATACAAATAAATAATTTTTTTTATAAAAAAATAATTTTACACTGAATTCACCTCTTTATGGATAATTAAATTCATACTTCAAGATCATTTTGACCCCAAATAATTAATTTTGCATGCAAATAAATAATTTTTCTATTAAAAAATAATTTTTACAGCTCAAAAACTATAAATATAATTAACAAGACTAAAATATTTCGCCTTGTCGATTCGCTCAAACTTTTGGATGGTACTGTCCTCGCAAATTTAGATACTCAGCCCCCAAAGTCTATAGGAACTTAATGGCTTAATAGACGGTTTGCTGGTGGCAGGATTTTCTGGCTTGAATTGCCACCAGGAAGAAGGCTGGGAATTTGGCAAGAAAAATGTTGCTGGTGGCTGTATTATCGTTTCTATGGTGTTGGAGGAGTAAGGGCCAGGAGTGCAGAGAGAATTTTCCTTGGGGAAACCCCCCCAGGAACCCTCGAGGGCTTTTCGGAGCACTTGCATGGATTGGCGAGCGATCGAGTAAGGAGAGACACATGCAGCGATTACAATGAGGGTGTGACAAACTGAATGTAAAGTAGATTAAGGCCTGGTCGTTATAAGCTTGGGAAATAGTGAGTGGAATTGGCCAGCAAATTCCATTTTATGGTTGTTATTCCGGCTGCAATTTAATATTTAATATAAGAAATAAAACGAAGAACTGTCAACACACGTTTTTCACACATTTTCTTTCTTGGCTATTCACTCGCTAATTCGGGATTTTTCCCATCGATTTTATTGACTCGGAACCCGGATAATTAAAAGCTATTAAGAAAAAAGGTCGTAACGTGTGTAACGAGGCATTTTTTTGATGCAATTAATGGCGAAAAAATATCGAAATTCTTGAATTTAATCGACAAACGTGTGATTTTTGTTTATCCTCGTTTTTTTCTTGGGAGGCGTTGCTGCTTCGGGCTCTACGACCCCGTGCCTGGGAGGGTCAATCGTATGCTAATTGCCAGCCAAAACACAAACGTTTCCGTTCAGGTATATACATTTAAATAGACGCATAAATATGTATGGGAAATTGGAGGCAAACTTAGACGAGTTGACGATCAAGATCGTGCAAGTTTGAAAAAATTTCGTCATCACGAGCACCGATTCCTTTTGAATTTTCGATGAGGACCATTTTTTTTTGTTTTTTTTTTCAAGAATTTTTCAACGACGCTTCCAATATGTAAATGTGGGACGGTCATTTTTTTGGGGTCAAATTGACCCCGAGTGAAAAGCTGGAGACACACGATCCAGAGAAGAAAAATTTGGAGATGAATTGGCGTGCATTTTGCTGAAAAAATTTCTCCGGGTCAAATTGACCCAGTGTGGAAAAAGAGAGAATAAAAATCGACGCAGGACGCGCTTAAGAAATTTTTTTTTTTTGAATCGTATCCAAAAGGTCTTTGAACCATCGACGAGAACTTTGTGAGTGTCCGTGAGCTCAGGCAACACCGGCTCGAGTGTTGAAGACGAAGAAAAGAGGAAGATAGCACGAGAAAGAAAAAAAAGGAAAAAGAGAGAGGGAGAGAGAGGCTTAATGCCCCGTTGTCGTTGAATTGTTCTGCATAAATTGATGATGCATGAATGTGAGATCGCACGAGAGAACGATGCACGCACCGAGCCACACTATAAGCGCCGTCCCTCCTCCTCCTTCGCCTCCTCCTCCCGCAGCCCTTCATCTTCCTCGCGGCATCTTGAGGAAAGATGAAGACGGATACGCGACCTTAAGTCCAAGCTTTATCCTTTAAACAGCATACAGACACGTCATGACATTCAAAAGGGCGTAAATCGTTCGATTCAGTACGTTAAGGTGGGCGAATTTTGTTGGAAAAGATAAAAGTTTCGTTGAATACGTTCGAGTAAACGTTTTTTCAAAAAATCGAAAAATTCAGTCATTGCAGGAAAAAATATTCTGCAAAGTCTTTTGAAAAACTGAATTTTTGTCATTCCAATTGTAAATTTAGCTGACAGTTGCGTTAGAAATTAAAAATATTATCGAAACGATGAAAATTTTGAAATTATCAAATAATTGATTTTTGACAAAATTTCATTTTTAATGTTCCTTCGTAATTGCTGTTAATTATTTGACAATGGATTATAATGGGAAAATGTGAGGCACAACGTGTCCCACAATATTTTTCCATATCCTCTGGATTAAGGAAATTCCTCCATACACGTTTTATTTTTTATTTATTCACAAAATAATCTGCACAAATTCCTTGGCATGCTTTTTTCTCTGGGACTTTACGCTGCCAGGCTGCCATGCAGCAGGCCACCATTAAAAATGGCATTCGAAATTTTGTACAGGATGAAAAACAATGGAAGAGATTTGTGTGGTGCTCTTGGCGCGACGTCCGTTCCTTCATCTGGCTCGTCTGTTCGTCACATGCTCGTGAATTTCTTACCTGTCCACAGACTTCTTCTCACGTGTCACACATGCGGAGGTTGTTGGTTGAAAAACATGCACCTGCATTAATGAGCCTCATCCGAGCTCATCCCTACGCGCGTACACTTTTGTCTCCCGCCTTCTCACCTCTCGTCTCCCACACTTTCCAACATTATATTGCACTCTGTACCCCGAGGTGCAATCCCTCGCTCTTATAACATACGGAGAGCACAAGTACCGCATGTGTGCGTATATAACTTTGTTCACCGCGTGGCCCTGAGAAAAGGGAGTGCGACGAACGCGAGACGTCATCTTTAAAGATTTTTCAAATCTGTTAATATTTATTCCCAAAAAAAACTTTTTTTTTTTTATTCAATGGGGGCTCGAGATTTATGGAGAAAATCTCGTCACGAATCTCATACATTTTCGACAAATTCGACCAGTTTTTTTTCGTTTCTTTGTAGTGGAAAAAAAAAAAATAAATAATTTTCAACGAAACCGAAATGATTCATAAGATTCAACATCTCGAAACCTGATTCATTCCTTTCTATTTTATTTTCTTGTTGTAATATTTTAGATTAGAAAAGTGCAAGCGTAAGAAAAACTTTGACATATCATGCTTTTGCTCGAAGGGGAGCACGTGCCAATCGCTCGAGTGCTTACATACAGTCCGATCCAAAAGCGTCAGAGATTATGCACGGTTAATTAATTAAATCGTGATTATCATTCCATTTTTTTTTTCTCCGGATCGAATTAATTTAATTTTGTCGAAATTTATTTCGATCACGAACAAATGCTCCGAATTACTGTCATTCTTCATACAACAATTTCGTGTCGAATTTAAACAAATAAACAATTTCCCGTTGGTCTCCATTAAAAAAAATTTTTTTTTAATTTACGGTTTATAATTCATGGCTCCGTCTATCTGATTGTTAAAATTTGATGTTTTGCATTTTGGGCGAAGAAATATTTTCGCAATTGAAAGGAAGAATGAAATTTTTCGAAATATCAACTTCGGCATCAGCGGGAGGCTGGCTTAGGCTTTATTTTGTCAATGTCTTTTGCCTGTCGCTGTATAAATATGTTAACTTTATAGATATTTATATATTTATATATTTAACTTGGAAGTGGTGGGTGCACTCAGTTCGCGGTACTTTATTGCTCTGAACTAAAGGTTTACGCTAAGAAACACGTACGTGTCGCGACGAGAGCGAGAACATTTATTCGAGGAAACGAACGCTGAACTCTTTCAGCGTCTCGCTGTCGTCCCGAGAACGTGCTGAGATCATACGAGATGATTTCATCGCGAGAGCTCCAAAGTCGTAATTTCGTGATAACGTTTTCGTTCTAAAGATTTTTCTGCCTCTTTCTTTATTTTTTATTTTGTAAAAAAAACGTTTTTTCTTGTATTCTCTTGAAAAATTGATGATTTTTTTCGATGAAACGATTATTCATAAATTTTAATCGAAAAAATAATAAAAAAAATGGCGGAAAAAAAATTGGACGTGAAAAAAATGTTGATTAGACGATGAAAAACTCGTCCCCTCTGTTTCTCACCTTCCGAAGATTTATTCGAATGTCTCACGCTCGTGGAGGACATAATTAACGATGAAAATCGATTAAGTCGTGGAGACTCGCGTGCCTCGAATTCCAGAAAACGGACGGAACGAGAATCCTCGATGTGGACGACTGCCGCACGCGGAGAAAGTAGAATACAGCTTGTCTTCACCCACACATAAGGCTCGCCGCGTTTTGGCCACCCTCGGCCACAGGCCATTCCGTTTCGACCTTTTCGTCATGGAAAAAATGATTTTTTCGCTTTTTTCTTGAATTATAAAAAATTGGAACCAGGAAAAGTGGCCAAAGGAGCAAAAGCCATGTGAGACTTTGAATTTTCTTCATTTCAACATTTTTTATTATTTTTGATTTTTCGATCGACTGTTGGGAAAGATTTAAAAATTATTATTAAGCCACAAAAGTCGCGATTTTTCTCGACAAAAAAATGTCAATCTTGAGGAGAGAATGCTGGAAGGACAAAGGATAAGATGGAAATGCCCATAGGAGATACTGAATGTGGTAGGTAGAATGGTATAGACTATAAGTGAGCCACAATTCATCGATCTTACGAGGCTGTGTCTGATGAAACCGTTCGAATTGTTCTCTCGCGCTGGTCTCTCGGACACGCAACTTTTTTCTCGAGGTTCGAACACCGAAAGACATGTAGCGATTGGAAGATCGCGAGTACGCGTTATCGCGGAGCTTCGCAACAGAATAAAATAAACACCAGAGGTTTTTTTTTCTCTCTTTTTATCGACTCGCGTTGATCCAAATTATTGAAATTCTATCGTTTAGTAAAAAAAAAAAAAAAAAAAAAAATTCAACCTGACCGCAAATGCTCGAGCTCATTTTTCGTCGAAGTTGACACAAAGAATAAAACTCTCGGCATCGATTAGTGTGCTCGATTCCGTTGAATATTCGAGGCAAAAACTGGACAAAAACGATCGAAAGGGATTTCTTGATATTTTTTTATCGTCAACTGCGTGATTGCTCCTTTTTTCGCTTAAAACTTCGAGAGCTCACGAATCACCCCGTGAAATAATGAAAATATTGACGTCGCTAACGAAATGTTGATTTTTGTTGTTGTTTCCATTAGAAATAAAAAACGTCGACAGGAGATTCAACATTTGAGGACGTCTGGAGCGAGACTTTTGCGAGCCGAAGGATATTTTAACGATAATTTAACGATAACGATATTAAAAGTAAAAAAGTTAGAGTGCGTCATATATCGGAGTGTAAGTGCGTTAATACGTACTCGAGGGCAATAAAATTTTGGAACGTAAATCAGTGAGGCTCTGAAATGTCTGACGCGAAAGAGAACGATCGTTGGCGCGGGTGATGGATTTTCAAAAATAATAAAAACAAAGAAGAAGAATAAAAAGAAACGTAACCTGCGCTAAGGAGAATGAGGACAAACGCGCATGCGTTTATTTCCCTTGGTCTCGGTGCTCGAGTCTGCGAACCGTATGGCCAACATTCCTCAGCTTCTTTTTTCACACCTATAAACATACCTATATTTAAGTATATCCACGAGAGTGTGTCCTCGCTCATAATTGCACGTAAATCCCATGGTTTCTTGGCCCGTACGAGCTTCTGGAAAGCATATGGTACGGAAAATCGTGCGTGGTTTTTCCTGCCAGTTCCATGAGATAATAAAATCGCTAGAAATATTTCAGCATGTGCAAACTTTCTCCGTGCACGTGTATTTTGTCAACATACACGTGCACGGCAAAGAGATTCTTTTTTGAAGGGGCTGAGGAGTCGGGAATTCCGGCGGTTAGGCTCAGGGATGCAAAAATTTCGACGGGACAGCGTGAAATTTGAAATTAATCAAAGAAAAAGTTGCTGAAATTATTTAAATAAATTTCATAAGTTTTCCGGAGCATTTTGTCGTGAAAAAACTTTCTTAGGCCCTTTAGAATTGACTCGAAAAATTCTTCAACCTATGCTGACGAAAGGTAGGCCCACCCGATCGTATCGGAGATTGTAATCGATCATTATCATCGCGTCTAATCGGTCGCAGACCAGAAAGCTAAAAAGGATCAAACTTTCACTGGCTTTTCATGGGATCGACGAAAATTTATAGCGATGAGGATCTTTGTGCGTTGTCTCGATGCTCTCGATGTCCATAAGAGCATCTCGAGATCACTCTGAGCAATGCACATTAAATTAGTATGGTGAAGAGATGGAGGGATACGCGCGAAAGACGAGGAGCAGCGAGAGCTGTCAGCGCGTCTGGCTGTATAAAATCGTGCAAGAAAATATGCCGCGAGTCTCTCGGGCGTACTGACGCATCCTCAACACTGTGCTCATGGACCACGCTGATAACATCTCGGCTTTTAGCATAAATTTGTATTTGACGTGGGCGCCAATTAACATAGTAAATAACACGCGGCAGGAGTTTTACGGTGAGGGAGAAACCATGGGTGGGGGGGGGGGGGGGGGGAGGGAGGAGACTCGTGCTTCTCTCTCGTTTACCGAACGATCGATCGATCGATCGGACCATCTATTTTTTTCTTCTCTTTTGAAAGACCTCCGTTATGTCTCGATCGACGCGGGGCCCCAACACTTGGCCGTACGGGATGATGTTCCTACGGAATGGGCTCTGAAGCAGGAGCCGATTTTTCAAAATCCACATCAAGGAGATCGCGTTGTTTCGTTTTTCGAAAAAAAAAAGAAAAAAAAAATACAAAAATTGTCGATAGAAATTGAATCTTCCAATTCGGAGCCTGCGATTTTTCTCATGTTCGGTCAAATTGACCCGGAGCTACTTGCCAGCCCGGAAATTTCTACCAGAATCTTGATTTTTTGAGAAAAATATATATGTTTTTTTCTCGAATAATTGAGCGATAAGGGCAGAACTTTTTCATTAAAAATGTTGAGCAGATCTGTCGTTTTTGCAGAAAAAATATAAATAATACAGGCGCACTGGGTCATGAATGGTGGAAAAAACAAAAAAAAAACAAAACAAAAAACGTTGGAACAGGAAACTGCGGTTACTGGTATCGAGTGAAAAGTTAACAGACACAGAGTCAATAGGAAAAAGGGAGGAATTGACTGTTACGAGATACGCAACAACTCGTATCATTTATTTTAATAAATATGAATTTTCGAGCTTGTTGAAGTGCACGCAATGTTTCGATAGCTCGAGTACAAGTGAGCACGTTGATAAGTTACGCGAAGGGTGTGACACAATGCTATTATTAGGGAGAATACATGGGAACGAAGTTGGCAGGTGGGCAGGTGAAGCGGCAGATCGATTTTATATTTTTATTGTTAACCAGGAGTATGTCACAAATTAATTGCCATGCACAGTTACACGTAACAGGAGGTTGGAAAGGACGATGGCATTTGCGAAGCCACGGGGGGTCGCAGTACAAACACTGACAGGTGTTCCGCGCGCGGTTTTCCCGCGCCAAACGCTCTTCTCAATAACATTAATGTTCACGTAACTGCTCTAAAAAAAATTCAACATTTTTCAACCGAAAACTTACGGAAGCATCAAACTGATGAAATCTTTACTATTATATCAGGAATATACGCCGTTTCTGTGATTTACGAGCTATTCAATCTACAGACAACACAACATTTTCTTGTATTTTAAACATATTTATGTAATAAATTTGTTTTAACGATATATCGAATTATTTGAATTATTATAATTATTGATTTTTATATTTTTATGTTTCAATATTTGCATATATTTATATATTAATATTTTAATATCCTTTTATATTTGTATTTCGATATTTTTATAATTTTCATAATTTCATATTTTGTACAATTTATAATTTTCATAATTTTTCTTATTTCTATTATTTTAATAATTTTTATATTTTCATATTTTTTTACGTTGATTTTCTTAATAATTGTTTCAAGTTTTATTATTTTGTCGATTTATTCGTTTGTTTAAAAAAATGGTATAAAAGAGTTCGGAGAGCGTGTGCAGTGAGAAAAAATAGAATAAGGAGAATTGGTAAAAAAGGGCCGCTCGGCTGATCCTCATCTCTGGGCCCGCGGAGTGGAGATTCTTGGTGCGCTTCTGCACACCTTCGCCATGGGTTATACTACATACCGTAAACTCTAATCCTCTGTGACGTTGACTGATTTACACCGGCGACATATTGCCGCACACATGTGCATCCCAGGTAGAACGAGAATTGAGAGAAAATAAAAATAAACATATGTACACGAATATAGATATTGAAGGGACAAATCTCTCTTCGACCCCGGAGCGCTGCAAGTGCATATTGAGTCTCGAAAATAAATTTTGTACCCGATAAAAAAAGAAAAAACAGACTTTTTGAATTTTACGATAAGCGATTGTAAAAGCCACAAGGAGTTTGATCTTTTTCATGCACAACTCAACCAACTTTCGATTATTTATTCAACGTTAAATAAATGGCGATGATTTTATGGAGATGCTCGAAAAATTGAGCATTTTCGAAATAATCCCAAAACGTATTGATTTTTTAAATTATTTTTCTATTTTATTTCACCGATACCGATTTTTTTCTTCTTTTTCGCGGAATAAAAATAGTCCGTGTCAACGTAACGCAGTGTGGCAATCGAGTGTTTATTTGATATTCTCGAAAATTGCCCCAGGAATTAAAAAAAAAACGTGGGAGAATGTGAAAAAAAAAGTTTGAAGAGAAAAAAATATTTTGGGCGCATCAAAATATGGAAAAATGAAGTTTAAGCGGTAAATGACGTTCCTTTTTGGTTAGACTTATATATGCATATGAATACTTATCACATATGTATGCACATGGATATATATGGTCAACATGAAGTGACGGTGGAATATGCACCCTGAGCGAGTTGGCTGCGCGGGTTATGTCCATCTGTGGGTGAACCCGGGGCAAATGGACGGACGAACGGACGGGCCACGTTTGTCGTTAAACGTCGCGTCCAACCGCATGCCTGTCTCGTGGGCTCTGGCTGTGAAGCGAGGGAAGAGGAAAAGTTTGAAGCGAGAAAAATGCGAGAGAAATAAATATGGCGAGAATCTTTTGGCCCGAGACGCTCGCGGGGTCTGGTTAATTTTTATTGGGCATAAATTTGCCAAAATATTCGCGGTCGACGTGTACGGCCCGTAACTCTCGTACCTTGCGACTCTCCCTATTTATGCTTCTTTTTTCCACTCTTTACCATTTTTTATCTTTTCATTTTCATACGCCGAGTCCTCTTCCATTTATTCCTTTTGCTCAAATCCCAACAGCCAGTAAGAGAGTGCGCCATGGATTTGCGAGGAGCCCCCATACGAATCCATGTGCCAAGAGGAAATCGAATTTAAGAATTTTCCCAATTAACAAAAATAATAACTACCGCTTGGTTCTTCTTATTTCAATATTTATAAACGTCTGAGCGAGTCTGGAGATGGAAAAAAATGACAGGAACCTCGACAAGTCCCTTAATAGCTCAAAGGATCGAGCGCCAAGGTCGTTTGAAGGTCAAAGAGGACAAAAAAATGGAAAAAACTCGACTTTTTGAAATTTTTTTTTCCCCATGGTGCACCATGGATTTGCGAGTAGCTCCCATAAGGATCGATTAGCAAAGGGGAAACCGAATTTTCCAATTTTCCTAATTACCAAAAATAATAACTATCGCGTGCTTTTTTTGTTTTTTTTTTTTGGAAATATTCATGAACGTCCGAGCGAGTCTGAAGATAAAAAAAATGACGTGGACCTCGGAGAATGCCTTAATAGCTTAGAGGGTCAAGGAGCAAGGTCGTTTGGATGTTGAAAATGAAAAAAAATGGAAAAAATAACATTCTCCGGAATGGATAGGATTATTATTATTGTTATTAGGTTCTAAACTTCGACACCCAGGCGCGAATTTGAAATACGAACTTTGGTGGGATTTATTTATGTTGGTATAATGCCTCGGAGGCTCCTCGTTGTGTGTGGTTGGCTTTGTTCTTTATAGCCTGTTTGAAAGTAGCTGTAACGCTTTGGAAAAGTTAGGATGCAGTTAATTTTAGTAAAAGGTTTGTATCACGAGCCGATAATGGGACTTATTTGGTTTGGAAAAGAGCCCGAACGTTATAACCGGCCTAGGAACGTTAAATATTAATCGTTATATCGTTGTTAATATTGCATCAACATTATTATTCCTGGGCCATCCTCACGCTATTTACAGCGGTCCTAACGTAGCTGGATGACCCCCTTAACGGGCTCGGTCCTCTGAGCCCTCCGCGCAATGGGTTATGGGTGGTCAGAACTGTAATTTGGCAGCAGTATAAATCGTCTCGTTCCAAACGAGAAATACAGATGAATAATGTCAGTCCATGCGCGCTGCGAACGTCGTTTTGTTCGTGCATCATCGGCTAAAGTGCATCTCGAAACGTTCCAAATAACGAGAGATTTTTATTGAACGGAATATTGTCATTTTCGAGTTGGCAGAGACCCCGGAATTCCCTCGAAAAGTCTTCGTATTTCTCGGCCATAATTATATTTCTACAAAAAATGATTAAAAAAATGAGCCCCGAGGTGCGCTAAATAAACGTGTCAAATTCCTCCCGGAGAAGAATAAACTTGGCGGTGGCGAGACGTTCGAGCGAGCCAATTTAGAAGTTCGACGAGCGCGAACGTTTGCAATTTCTGGGACGATATATTGACGAGCAACATCAATAAACGGGCTTCCGCAGAAAACACGGATATTTATGCCTTTTCGAGATATTTCACCGAAAGGGAAGATCGTAAGGGCACGGCAAAGGAAGATCGCGAGTTAAATGAGGACGAGCGAGCGAAGCGAATAGCGATAATAAAAAACGTGAGGATACAGGGCGCGCGTTCAGCAAATTATACACGGCTAAACGGCCTGATTTATGCGAGCCACGGTTTACTGTTATCATAATAATAATAGCAACAATAATAATAATAAAAAGGGATGAAAATCAAAGGGCGAAAAGAATCGCTTTTTTTTTTTTATCCACATTCATACGCGAGGCGCGAGGACGACGCGTCAATGCGCTTTACAACCGAGAGCCTTAATTACCGACATACCAACCTGCTGCGCAGTGTAAACTTGTTCCTGTACCGACCGAAAGTGCGACTGCATTTTTGCACGATTATAAAAAAAAATTCCATTTTTTTTTCTTCTTTCTTCATATTTCTTATCTTTTTTTTCTCGCCCCCCAATTTTCCGAAGGTCAAGGGACATTTTTTTTTATTGATTAAATGTGAAAAAATAATGATCCTGTTTCGTACGATATTTACGGATATTTAAGGACATCCTGGCCACCGGGCCGGTGGAATATTCGCAGGAAAAAAGTTGCCAGAGTATCGAGGAGTTATCCCCTCGTTGTTATGCCCCCATGACGATGGCTTTGAAAGGACTGAAAGGACATTATACATTGAGGTGTTATTCAGCAGAAAATATTTTCTACAAGCCCTCGTGGAAAGGTTACGAGGCGGATTATTAGCGCGAGCTCACGCAGTAATCACCAAAGGAACATAACCGAAGCACAAAGTATATACATTTTTCTCTGGACCTCCGGGAGGAGGTTTTCGGAAGCGAGGATTTTTTATTTCTTTGTACAGCAGCGCTGGTGACTATTATTTTTCGCAGCTGAACGACGTCATTTTACGGGCAGTCCCTAACGGAGACGTTGGCCAATTTGAGAAAAATAATTTTAATTTATAATAATCAAATAAATTAATATTCGTAAATCCGCGAAAGAAAAAATAATATAAATTTTCTCGCTCACATTTTTATCAATATATCACCAACTTTATTAACCAAACTTCGAGATGATATTTGTTTATGCGAACTAACGTAATTGATATGCGCGACTCCGGGATTTTTGCGAATGTTTGTCGGAGCACAAATCCTCGAAATAGTGAAAATATGCAGGAAAAAGATGTAATGGAATAAAAATAGGAGAAATCGAGTTGAAAGTTTTCTCAATTGTATATGCGTTAATAAACTCAAAGATGGAAGGATATTTGTGCATGTCATTGTGTGTGTGTGTGTGTGTGTGTGTGTGTGTATGGAGCGCGATCGTTTGAACGAGAGACGTTAAGTGGCACGGGCCACCGGGCGAGATAGGTGCATATATCGCAGCATCCTTACGAGACAAATAGAGGAGAGAGTGTGAGGGAGAGAGAGGAGCACTGGCTCGGATCGATCCAGTCGCACGTCGAGTGGATCGTTACATCCGGCACTGTTTTATCGCCAAGTTATCGAGTCTCGATCGTATCCCTTCCCCTGTCCTCTCCTCCACTGGACGATCCTTCCTCGATCGTGCTCGCATAGTGCAACCACCGCAACTGCTCCACGCGTCTATATCGATATCTTAACCTGCTGCTGTGTGTAAATCCATGTAGACGTGATGTAGCGAAATGTCCAAGGATCGAGAGCATCACAAATTTTGCGAAATTTCAACCAGCGCATGATGAGAAACATTATTTGTTTTCTTGGTGGAGTTGATTTTTTCAAAATGCCAAAATAATCGACTCAACTTTCTCGCAGATATGGGTCACTGTGAGGTGACCAACGAAAAAGTTTTATCGACTTATCCTCGATCCATACGAATGAATTTATTCGTACAAATGGGAAAATCATAAGGAAGCATCCCTTAAGCTTGGAAAATACGAGGATTAAAAATGTATACGTATATATAGTTTAACGATGCACTGCTGGGCGAGAGAGACTTAACGTTACGTACGACCCCGAGGAATTGCTGGAGGCTGAATCGTCGGATGGGAAGGTGGACCGCGCAGCAACGATCCACACCGCGGTAGTGCGATCAAGCGATCTGTGCAGTATCGAGACTATCGGTACTCGCGCGAATCGTGATCGGCCTTTGGGCCAGAGAAGTTCAATGGACCACTTGAATCTGCTCCGATGAAAAAGGGGAAAAAAATGAAGGAGAATTTATTCATAAAAACGTGGATTTTTAAATGTTCGGCCTTTCTGGAATTAATCACGCGGGAGCCAATAATTTTCCCACGAATTTCTCATATTTTGGGTTTTTTGAGTGAAAATTGGGGAAAAAAATGGTAATAAAATATTAGAGCGACGGAGCTCGATCTACGAGGAAGCAAAATGTATACATAATAATATGTACATACATATGTATCGTGTATTACGTATGTACTACGTCGGTATAATAGAGTACAAGAGGATTTGAGTGCTGGTTCTTTGGCCTCCCCTGTGCCTCCTCCCCCGCGCGCACAGCTTCTCCATCACTTGAATACATACGTATGTATGTATTTTACCGTTTGAACGAGAAACGAGAGGACAGAGAGCATATATAATACGTTTAGCTTGGACGCTCCGGGGGCAACGGAAAACATTTCCCACAGATCAATGCTCTCCTCTCCAGCATTCGAGAGCACGAATAATCTTCGATATATATATATACATAAGCGCATGCACACCCAAATCTCAATATCTGTATATACATATATATATATATATATCGATCGCGGATCGATTAGATCGTTGGATAGCCAGACCCACTTCGAGATCGTAATTCA
Organism: Campopleginae sp. 14b; assembly: GCA_030522525.1. Classification (NCBI taxonomy): domain Eukaryota; kingdom Metazoa; phylum Arthropoda; class Insecta; order Hymenoptera; family Ichneumonidae; species Campopleginae sp. 14b. The sequence continues at coordinate 15,178 of JAPYYS010000369.1, forward strand.
TTCAAGCCCCAAGAGTAGGAGAAAGAAACTCGAATAAAACAATGTTATGAGGGATATTAGTGTATCATAGATATTGTGAAAAATCATAACGATCGTAGAGACTACGTCCTCGCGTACGCGGTTCTCTACAAAATATCAATCCCCGAGCTAAAAATCTCCTGTTTAAATTGCCATAGATAAATACAAAGAACCAAGAATTCTTATCTACCGATTATAATCTCATCGCGAATGAATTGCGAGGCCTGTACAGACACTACGATCTAATACGATAAATATTTGTTCGCCCTCGTTTGACGCTGTTCGACTAGTTTCACCAGACGCCATGAAAACCGATGCGCGAGGAGGCGCGCCTTCGTGTCAGCCAATTTTTATTCTTCATATTCATTCATTATTCTCCATTTTTTTCTTTTATTTCTATTATTATTATTTTTTCTTTTCTTTTTTTTTTTCGTATTCCAATTTTTTTAACTAATTTTAATAATATTTAATTCATATTATATATTATAATAATGAATAATTTTATTTATTCAAATTTAAATGAAATTAAAATAATTCCAATCATTCACATTTAAAGAGAATTCATCATTTTAATTATTCATAACGATAGTCACAACTTTTTTTTCGCTTCATTTTTATTGGAAATTTTGTTTTACGAAAAAAAAAAAAAAATGTCGTTTCTTGTTCCATGACGTTTTCCTCGCGAGAGGACGAGGCAATGGATACGCCCGTTTGAAAAGTTATCATTGACTCGTTGAGTGGTGTATGTACCCAGGCCATGTATATGAGGCAAGTTTTATGCACGTGGAAACAAATATATATCCTTCGGAACTCAAGCATTTGGAAAAATGAGTTGCCTCGAGCGACAATTAGCGCGTCCCTTCGCCTATACTCTTCGTTTCCTCGGTGCTTTCATTTTTGTATTTTTCTCGTTTTTGTTTTGTTTTTTTCTTCATTTCACCTGAACTCGTCGGACGCAACAGGTCGGTGGCTCCGAAGATAGAGACAGCGAATTATAATATCCTTGTGATGAGATGTGAGAAACGAGCCCAAGACGAACCCTAGTCGATCGTTACAAATGACACTCATCAATAAAGAATTAGCATGCGGGTGAGGTTCGTTTGCAGCTCGTACATACACCAACTTGTACATCTTTCACTCCAAGAGATAAATATATTTCATTATTTCTCAAACTCTCTTCACGTATCGACCTTATTCTCTCCTTGTGCTCGATCAATACAAAATCATTATTTATTATCCACGTGTTAAATGAAATTTCAAATTTTTCATATCAATCAAATGCGACGAAAAAAAAACGTTCAGCTTTGAAATAACTCATAAAATTTGTCTAACCCATCGAATTTCTAACGTGTCGAGACATTTTTCACTGACCTCAATTCCCAATTGATCGCTTTGACTTTTCATCGACGCAGGATCGATTAATATTTAATATATATTTTTCTCCTTTTCGCGAGCTCGCTTCAATCTCCATTTTATTTTGTTTTTCTCGAAAGAGAAACACGTCGGAATAGAATTTCTTTTGATTTGAGACGTTCCAAGATTCAATGTGTCGCGAAAATCACTTTCAAGGGGATAAAATCGACGCGATGTCTCATAAAAATAATTTAATCAATGGAATTTTAATGAGAATTAATTCATTAACACTGGAGGGTCTTGAGAAACGTCGATGGGCCAAAAACTGCAAACTGGATATAAAGAAAATCAAATGTTTCGCCGGAAATTGCCTCAAGGATCGAGAAAAATCTCGAAATAAGAAAAAAGACGAATGACGTGGTATTTTTTGGGAGGGCGATTGCCTGTGAACATTGAGACAACGAGAAAGAATGATTGTGGATGCAAGGTGAAGAAACGTGGGGGTGGATTCTGTTGGCGAGGTGGACCGTTGCATCGCCAAAGTGCATACGAGGAGTGCAGGATGCAGGAGGAGATCTGCAAACTGCAGGAGTGCGAGGCTCACAGCGATTCGCGGGGCTAACGAGTGCGCATACAAAATCAACACGATTCTGTCGGGGTCGTGACGCTGCGCCTACACGATACACAGTAACACGCAACTCTATATCTCTATATATTTATACAAATATATAGACATGTTGTTGGTACTTTTGAAATATACCCGGAGCGAGCGAAATGCATATCTCGAGAGAATCATAAGGAAAAAAATATGAATACGGACGAAAGGAATCGCATTGCTGAGAATGGGCAACCTGTGCTGATCCAGTTTCTCACCAAAAGTCACAACAACGTGTCGCTCGTACAACCCATTTCTTTTATTAATTTGACAACAACAAAAAATTAAATTTATCAGTTAAAAAATATATTTTCGAGACACTCAGCGAGTAACGCCTTAATTTACAAACTTGCAAATCGACGAGAAATCCTTTAGATATCCCCGATGAATAGAAATTGCATTTGTAAGCAAGAAAAGTGAGAAACTTCGGTGCCTATCGTGATATCGTAATCGTATACGTTATCGCGATTGCTTGGGTTTGCCACAGTCGTTGTTCGGTTCTCGTGCTCGCGTTAGCTTTGTAATTTACGTTCCCGTTCGCTAGTCGATTGGTTTGTCCAATTGTTATAAATAAATTGCGATAACAAATGAAAAATGAAGAAAAAAAAAACACCAAAAAAATGGAAAAATGAAAAGGTGATCATTGATTCGATGATCGCGAGGTTAATAAACTATTTCAATAAGTTATTTTGACGTCAAAGGTAATTGTGACGTCGTGAAACGAGTTGATCGTTGAAAAAAAATTTCTACTCGAAAAATATGATGATCGTGTTCGATTTATTGGTGTGTATACATGGCGATGTAAAAAGTGCACGCGTACGTGTACATCGTACACGTAGAGATAAAAGCTTGATCGAGCGTGGCTTGGTTTGGCCGCGAGGTGCAAAACAATTCATTACAGGATGACCTTCGAGCCCGGTACGGGCGCGAGCTGCTCATTACCGCGCGCGTACTTTGATGATTCCCGAAACGCGAAGAGAGCAGGAAACAGCGGAGAGGGCAGCAGGTAGAACGAATGAGAAAGAGAAAAAAGGAAGGAATCGCAAGGGGAGGCAAGAATTACCAAAGAGTCTGGACGATGGAAAAAATTGAATTTTGCCAAAGGCTTTTGCCAAGCGGGCATCGACCAATCCCCAGCGCCAACAAAATAAACCAACAAAAAACATAATGAGCTTGGAATTCTCTCCCGCACAGAGAATGCACCGCGAAAGATTTTGCCGTTACCGGAAGAAACCTCCGACGGAATTCTTGCTTTTTATTTTTTTTCGCGTCCTTCGGTGACAAAATTATTATTTTTTTTTCTTCTTTTTTTTGAAAAAAAAAATGAATATTTTGTGTGTTCTTTTTTCAATAATCCCGAAAATTGCGTCATATTGCAGAAAGAAAGATTTTGGAAACTCCCTTCGGAAGCTAACTTTTGTCATTCCAATCATAAATTTCGCCAACAATTCCATTAGAAACGAAAGAAAAACTGCCAAAGGAAAATTTTGAAATTATGAAAAAAATATTTAGGTTACCGCCCTTCAAGAAAACATCGCGGATTTTTAATAAAAATTCAACCTCCAGTGCATTTCTGATGCTCATATATTTGCCGAGTTTTGATTTCGCGGCCCGGATTCGATCGGAGAATTATTAATCGATCATCTTCGACGAGATTTCTCACGAAATATCGGGCCGAGAGTTTTTAGCAACGTTTTTCGAGTCTGGCAATGAGAATAGATCGACACGTCACCCAGTTCTCATTTAGATCCGGTTGGTCGGGCGAGGAGGGGAGAGCAAGAGATAAAGAAACGCAGCAGCAGGTTCGTTTGGTTTTTTTGCCTTTTGTCTTTGGCTCCTTTTCGCGTTTTCTTTTATTTTCGTTATTCCGGGCAGAGTGTCGCGCTTACTCTTGCAAACTTATAAACCGCGGCCGTTGTGCGCGAGTCTCTCCGCGTTGGTACTGCGATCGCGGGGGAGAGAAAGAGAAAGAGAGCGCAACTCGAGTTCACGCGCAAGTGGTAAGAGAGCATTATACACGGGCTTGTATAGAGCGCGAGCGTGATAACGGTACCGGCTGTTAAACGCTACGTTATTCCGTCAAATGAAATCCCCGTGACCCGGCCTCTCAGTCGCCAGGTCCCGCGCGCGCCCGTATTCTTCTCTTTTTTTTCCTCTTATTCTTTTCGTTCTTCCTCCTTTTTTCTTTCTGCCCATGTACGTAAACGAATCCTCGTGAATTTAGCTCCGCTCGTACGAGCAAAAAAGTACGCGAGGCACTTGGTAAAGTCTCTTCTTTGCTTTGCATCCTTTTTCTGGTCGCTTTATTTTTTCCTGGCCCTGGGGCACTCCGTGGCTGTTGGATTCCATCGTTTTCCATATTTTTCCTCATATCTTTAAATTAACTGATATAAAAGGACTGCGCGGGGATGGAAAATGGAAGAGAAAATCTTTTGGTTCGTCGGGACTGTGAGAACTGTTCCGGTTTGCTTTGGAGAGCCTCGTGCCTTTTGGAGGAGCTTGATAAAGAGGAAAGAGTACGATGCGAGCGACTCGTACATTTCTGCAAGGCTATTTTTTCCCATGGGTTTTCATCACATTCGCTTGCGGAAGGTTCATTGAATATTTTTTATTTTTGGTGCCTCGTATATCTCCAGTTTTTATTTCATATTTTTATTTCCGTCTCTTCACTGCGGATTTGCGCGCCGCTCGTGCGCGGCTTATAACATTACAATTGCTAATTTTCTCCATTGCGGTTTCGCCCCTTGTCCCCAACCCTCCGTTTGGCTCTCGTGAATATGTACCCGGTGCTGACTGCGTTCGCCCCCTCCAGCAAATAAGCAGAAATTTTTATTTTCGCTCGCCGAAAAAAATGCCAGCGAAATTTTCTAAATAAATCGAATTGTGAGAATTTCGTGCTTTTTCAGTTTCCATGACATTGATCCTCTTGGGTCGACGAGAAAGTTCGAAAAAGCCTGTCCAAAGAAAAAAACAAAGACAGAGAGAGAGAGAGAGAGAGAGAGAGAGCGAGGAAAAGGAATGGAGACAAACTCGTTCCTTCATTTCGGTCATTCTCTGGCGATGTTTTTACGGACCATAAGGCCAAAATAGTGGGTCGACTTAATAAGCCAAGGCATTGTGATTTTTAATATCGCAGTGTGTCACGGTTCTTCGTTTTTCACTCACACCCGTGTCCAGGTTCATCCCTGGTCCCCTCGTGTCCCCGTCTATTCTCCAATATTCCTCAGGACCATTTCTTGGTCGCGCGCGCCCGCGCGCGCTGTATATTACTTTTTCGCGCGTCCTCTCTGCTTTCGTCCATGCGCGCCGCGCTGGCCTTCTTTTTTTTCTTTGCTGCTTACATATCCGCACTTTCGTGCATGTACCTTAATACCTACATATATATATATATATTTTTTTTTTCTCCACCTACGCCGAGCTCGTATCGCGAGAAAAAAAAATTGCGGGGGAATGAAAAAAAAACGCGGCGGGGGGGGGGATACAAGAGAGGGTGTGTGAGGGGAAAGAGAAAGGGAAGTCTTCGCGGCGAGTACCGGTGCACATCGAAACGACGAAAGACACGGGGCCCGGCAGACGGACGAGACTGCTTTCGAGTTCCTCGACTTTTCGAGCCGAAACGTTTCGCCACGATGAGAGTTGAAAAATTTCTCCCTCTCATGGGCGCGGGGGATCGTAAAATTTCCGATTTAAAAGAGAGATTAATCGATACCCAACGATTTTTATCGCCCCCATATAACCCTTACCCCCTCCCCCGCCGCCAGCATTTCCTCCATTTTTGTTCGCAGCCATATAGATACCGCCTGTGCGTACGTACTAACATTTTCGTACTTTCCTCGTACACTCGCGACGTTTCCTCCGCATATGCCAACCGCGGCGAAAACTGCTGGCTCCTCTCGTTAAAAATGAAAAGATGCTTTTCGTGAGATTTCGGACCTCCATTCTTTTGTGCAGTTTTATCCTCCTTGCCACCGCTACGCAATCTCCTCTTCTCTCGTTACCGCACCAACAACATAACGATAGCTTATTGCGTGTACTTTTTTATTTCATCGCTTCACGCCCGCCTTTTTTTTTCAAGCGAAGCAAAAAGGATGAAGAATTTTTTGAAAAAAAAAAACAAAAACAAACGAAAAAGTTGGGAAAAAATGTATTAACCGGATGTGCAGCTTCCTGGAGCAACCCATAAAATAATAAAAATGAGAATCATCGGGATTTAGTCATTGCTCCGGGTTTCAGAGACCCAGTATCGTAGAAAAAGTCGAAATAATGTTGCAGCTAGATTTTTTTTCGGTATAAATGGTAAACAAAGTTTCTAGAAGCCACGAAACGCGCTCCCGGGGAATCACTCTCATCGTCGCGAACGATTTTATAAAAGTTCATCGATTTGAGTTGCATAACCGCGATGGGGTTGACGCTCCGATGGGAGAGACTGATCGCGAGGATGAACTTTGACGTACAGTGGACGATTGGACGAGGAATATAAAAAAAAATGAAGACCGCGCGGCGGGGGAATGAGGATGCAGCAGAAGAAGGAAGACTCACAGGTTGACCCGGCGAAAGGGCCTTCTCCGGGGCCCGGGGTAGACCCAGCCGTGTGGTCCGGTCGTGACCCAACCTGTCGAGATCGAACGGGTTCCTATAGGTGTTTGCCAGAGAAAGAGAGAGAAAGAGAGGAAAAGAGACTTTGGAGCGCGGACTGTGGCACAAGAGAGTCTTTTCCAAGGTGCGCGTCGTGTGCGCCGAGCACCATATCTTGCTCACCTCACCGAGAGAGATTACCGATCGTTAGTCACTTCCCTTCCGAGCTCCTTCACTCTTTCTCTCGTTCCAACTTCTCTCTTCACCAGTGTCAAGACGAACGCGATCCAGCTCGCCATTAAGCGTCACGAACTCCCTATATACAGATACGAATACCTACAGCCTTTGAAAAGCCATAGTTCGTCGTACCACCTCAAACATCTCAAAGTTTCAATCCTCGAAAAAAAATCTTGTGATAATTCCCCGCGTGGTCTCCTTCATCCTCGTTTTCGTCAAACTGCCTCGACCTTTTCGATCGTCTTTTCCATGGAGAAACGATTTTTGGGGTTTTTCTACATTCATCTTTTTTTTAAGGGGCTTTAATTTTTTCAGACCAGTTGTTCAGGAGGATTTTTTTTAGTGATTCATATTTTCTCGAACTTTTTTCAAAACCATTCTCTTTTCGACAGCTCTTTTTTATTCTTCATTTTTTCCGAGCATTTATTTTTTTCCTCTTTTCCGCATGGAGAAATCATTTCTTTTTCCTCATTCTGTGTGGGCATTTTATTTTATAATCTTTATACATCTCCGAGCATCGACACATACAATGATCTCGTGCCTCCCGCACGCCTCATCGTTGCGGAATAATGATCGACACTATGATTCGGTATTTCCTGGGGAATTGATTGATTTATTGATAAATTATGTGCTGATTGATGGATCATCGATATTTGGAATAAAAAATCCATCCCGGGGATAACGAAACGATGAGCGGGTTTTCAAGAGACCGCTCCGAACTTTGACACTGTTGTTTATCACACAAAAGAGATTTGTTTGGCTCGCGCTGGTTTCGACGAGCTGTCAGCACTTTCACAGCCAAACGGTTGAGCGCTGCGCTTAATGAGCCAAATTAATGTGAGAATTGTTCGGCGAGCCGTTTTTCGAACAATATAGGTCCTTTAGTATAGTCTGATGAAATGTGAGCAGCATGAGCCGCCGTTTGAGGATCAATCCATTTTTTACTCGTTATCATATGCGTTGAGTGTGATCCGGGTCAAATAGACCCGAGCCAGGTTGCAGGCTTGTATGGCATCAGGAAAATCGAAATTTTTGAAAAGTTTTTTGTTTTCAAAGAGAGGAAAGTGAGGAAAAAAGCGCGACTCGATTCCATTAATGGGTCAAATTGACCCAAAGTGGAAACTCTAATGGAAGAAAATCGCGACGTACAGATTTTTCGCGATTTTCGTGCTCCATCGTTTCGAGGATGAATTCATATTTTCTTGTATTCGTTATCGGATATGCGTTGAGTGGTCCGGGTCAAATTGACCCGAGCCACTTCGCAGGCTTGTACGGCATCAGGAAAATCGAAACTTATGAAAAGTTTATTATTTCCAAACGCGGGACTTTATAGTACTTGAAAAAAAAGCGCGACTCAATTTCAACTTCGGGTCAAATTGACCCAGAGTGGAACGACAAATGGAAAAGAATGGAGAGGTACGGATTTTTGGCGATTTTTGTGGGAGCAGGCGATCGGTGCAATTTATATCAAAAGGGAAAAAAGCTCCGGAGAGTGGAGAGTTTAAATAAAAAAAAAAAACAAAAAAAAGAAGGAAAGTTGGTCGTTATAATGCTGGCAAGTTAACGGAATAACGAGTCAAGGGGACGGGCTTTGATGCACGCAATCTCGTCCCCTTCTTCTCTGCACTTTCAACCTCATCCACAGAATGGAGTGAGAGACTCACACACGCACTTGATAATGGTTGTCCGTATTAACCCACTTGCCGGGGCGTCACTCCGGGCACGCGCGCGAGCTCTCTCGTCTCTTATTCTCGCGTTGCGCGTGTGCTGCTCTGTCTCGCGTTATACGACGCGAGAGCGTGAGAATCCGAGGTGACGCGCATGCGCCCGAGCCAATTCATTTATTCGCGCTGATACCAACATCAACCAATCCTTCGCCTTGCTCCGCTGATAAGCTCACCCATTTGTCAGAAAAATCGCGGAGAGAGGGAACCACGAGAGAGACGAAATTGCGGCGCGACTGCGGGCAAAAGAAAAAGCCGCGAAACACTCGTTGGCGACACTCGACCAATCAAAACAGCCACCAACGAGATATGTACGACGCGTGCTTGCTTATTCATTTTCTATCCATATAAGAAAACTAATTTATAAGGAAATTAAGGACTTGCATTTAATTCAATTAAAAAGCTTGGCACATAGCCAAATATGATAAGAATTTTATAAAATTTCGTTATAATATTCATATTTAGAATAAAATACGATGGCACAATTTTTTTTTTTTTTTTTCGTCTACTATACCTATATATATATATATGCATATATGTGAATCCTGTCCTTTATGCATGTAAACTCTAGTGTCGAATTATTCGAAAATTATGTAGAAGAAAAATGTTAAAAAATGTTGGATATTCATATTTAATACTAAAGAGTATGCTCACGAAATTTCATCGAATTCTGATCATTTCGAATCTTCCTATACTTTCAAAATGGCAACATTGTTGTATGTACCTCGTGAAAAATTATGCTCGTCGTTTTACTTTTCGCAGCGATCGTTGCAGCAGTCGATAAATTTCATAGAAAAATATATACAAAAATATTCCCATGGCAAATTATTTCGTTAAGGATCTTTGACGAAATTATGAGGCGATTTCATTTTTTTTTTCTCTTCCTAATAAAATATATGAAAAATGTCTTATGACGAGGGAATGCCAAAATATAATGGAGAAAATAGAAAAATTTGAATTTTCTTTGGGCATCGTAAGCGAAAGATGAAAAATTTATGAAAAAATGAAGAAAGAGGCATTTTTAAGGGCACAGAAGTCATAAATATTGTGGACACACGTACCGCAACGTGACGTGACCCTGTTGACTCTTGGCAGGCATGGGCCAGTGCACATCTCGAAGTAAGACACGAACCAGGTCACCCTCTCAGGATTGCATCCACTTTACAACACTTTACCTGATAAAACTTGCAAGCCAAAGAAGCAAAAGTGGAATCTCTCGTTTCTCCCATATCGTAAGACACGTTCCAGAATCTCTCGTTTCACTCACTCGGAATTCCACCGAATACAAACGTTTCAACTGCGCAGCTCGATTCCGATTTTTAAAATGGAAAGAAAAAAAAAAGAAAAATTATCAATCGAATTTTCTCAAAACTCGTGAAAAAAATCCTCCATTTCCTACGCCGAAACTTAGGATCGCAGGTTCACAACGTTAAATTTCATGAATCTTGAACTTTTGCCATAATTTTGAATAAATAAAAAACAAAAAAATAGTTCGGAAGTTTCAACTTCGCAGTTTGATCCTGATTTCAAAAATGGGAAAAAAAAAAAATGTAAAATTTAATCGAATTTTCTCAAAACTCGTTGAAAATCCTCGATTTCCTACGCCGAAGCTTTGGATCGAAGTTTAGAACGTTAAATTTCATGAATCATGAACTTTGGTCACGATTTCGAATATATGAAAAATGTGAAGTTGTTGAGACAGAAAAAAGTGTCAGGTTTGCTGTTTTTACTGGTAAAATGCATAAAGTGTATATGTTTCTCCGGAAGGGATTATTTCTCCTGGTTGGTTGATGATGCGAAGCATCACAAAGGCGCTCGCACACGTGTTCCTGGCGGAGCAAAAGCTCCGCGGAGTGAAAACGGTTCGTCTGGCTGGGAGCTCGTGAGAGGACACACGAAGGACCACCTACGCGTTTCAGCGTTAGTGCCACACCTCGGATAATGACGCGAGGCGAATCTTCAAGCGTGTGAGTGTGTCTCTGTGTCCATGAGGATGAGGAGAGAAGGAGCAACGACGAGTTTAGCCGATTCTCTCAAGCACACGAGATGATGACCCGGTTGGTGTCGAGCGAGAGGCCGGAGCAGTTTGTCCATCCAAACTTGTGGGACACTCGAGATAGGGCGCACGGAAAAAATATTTTTGCCAATTCCGATGATTATTTTTTTGAATTTCCTCTTTGCATGAATTTTTCAAATTTTTTCACTTCCTTCTGTCGCGAATGACGTCATTGCGACAGAGCAGCGGCGTTATTGACGTTAGATCATTATTCGGGGTCAATTTGTGACCCATGAACCAAAGAATTTTCGAGGATTTTTTTTTGTTTTTTCTTTTAATAAATAATGGGAAATTAATTCAAACAACTTGCTCGATATATTCCAGTTAACCTTTGTGTGTGTGTGTGTGTTTTTTCATGGGATTTTTAGGATGCGAGGATCTCGGTGCATGGGAAAACTTACGCGGTATCCGGCAAGAGAATTGCCTGGCTAAGGTCTCGGTGTCTTTTAAAGCCTGCTGGCCATCTGGTGATCCAGTTTTTAAAGGGCCACGAGCAAAGAAGCCGCTCTGGTATGGATATAAAGAGGTAACCGAAGGAAAAGGACGAAGGGGTGAGAGGCAAAGGAGTGAGAGTGAGAAATGGCTGGTTAATTATTTTTCAGGTGCTCACGATTTATTTTCTCCGATGAATTTTTTTTTTTAATCATTAATTCTTTCTTCTTCTTGTATTTTCCGGTTATTTATTTGTCCGGCTCTTGTCTACGCCTCGGCAGCGAGGACGATGCTTCGGGCCTGCCCAACCCACCATTTTCGGGGATTAATCAGCCTCGGAATTAATTAGGCGGCCACAACCAGGCTCTCGGCCAAACCGCAGCCTCGTTTCAACGTGTGATGGATTCAGGTGCATTTGTCCTACACGACAAGCCCAAAAGTGTGTCATTAACCTTGCGTGCGTCTTCGTCCTTCCCTCCCCCGAGCTATTAACCTTCCTGCAGTATATTTATCACATTCACCATGTAATGCGTCCTGATTACTCTGCCAGCTTTGGGTTATTGACCGAAATTTGAATTATCGCGTCTATTCCACACCACTTGGGCCTCCAACATTTTTTCCTCAATTTTTCATCCCCTTTTTGTTGCTCGACCCCTCGTTCCTCCCGTCTGGTCACAAAAAAGCGGCAATAAATAAATGGAAAAAAAAAAACAAAAAAATGTTTAATTATTAAAAATACCGGACGTAGTTAATTACTCGCCCAGTCTCCGAGCCTCGAGTCCGCCGGGAAGCGTGAGGCAAACGTTTACAATTAATCGAAAAAAAAAAATGAAAATTAGTATGAAAATTTGAAATTTTTTATTTAATTTTCATTTTGCGAGTTATTGTGACGAAATTTTATTTATTCTTTCCATTATCATGGATTCTGCTCGATGTTTTTTGGACAATGTGCTGAGCATAATTATTTTCTGCAATTAAACAAAATTAATAATTTTAAAAAAATTGCCTCGGAAGTTCGGGGAGAAAAATGGAGGGAAAATGCTTGGCAGACCGAACCTGTTCGGCTCTACAAACTCCGGTATATATATGTAGGGATTTCTACGAGGGTGGTATACATCGATCGTATCGCGTGTTGGCAAACTACTCTCCTCTGGCTGCGAGCCTTGCCACAGAGCCGTTAACCGATCATTAAGGAGAATACCTTGTGAAAAGTACAGTAATGGCAGGATTTTTAAAACCCTCCAATACATTCATAGATATCTCTTTGCCTCTCTCTCTCTCTCTCTCTCTCCTGGTGCATGTCCCAAGCCTGACCTTGCCAATTTAGATAGAATAAGCGAGAGCGCGAGGATTCTCTTGGCATATCTTCCGGCTTGATTTAAAGAGCCTCGCGGCTTTAGGCCATTTTCCATTAAATCCTGGATTGTTAATCGATTCACACTAATGCAATATACATCGCTTGCGCGTCATTATCTCTGGCGAGGCAAAAGCTCATCGAGCATTAAGGTGGGTGGCTACACACAAAAATGTTGCCATTTTAAAAACATATTAAAATTGGAAATTATTAGAATTTGATGAAATTTGGTGAGCATACTCTCAAATATTATTCGACGATATTGTGTGGACGAAAAATAGAAGAAAAAAATAAGAGTCATCGTATTTGATGTTAAATAATATTATAACCAAATTTGATGAAATTCTTATCACACATTATCGTATGTAGCCAACCTCCTTCATTACCAAACATCAAGCACAAAGTTGCGTTTGTTTTTTCCTTCATTTCCTTCACGCTTATATAATAATATCTCGCTTGCATTAAATAGTGAATGCCCCAATGTGTTTTGGGCTGTTGGATCGAGCAGATGATGAGGGACCAACGAAACAGTTACGCTTAACGAAATAACAAGTTTAAGTGGCGTATCGGAATCAGCGCGAACCGATCGCTGCTCGCGTAAGAAACGAGAAAAAAAAAACAAAACAAAAGTAAGAAATTATTGCCGAGCGAGAGAGGGACTGCCCAGGGAGGATCCCGAGGGAATAAGGAGCGAGAGGAAACGATGCACAAAGTATGACAGGTGTGCCCTGCTGTTGTGCACATCGATCTTATATATAGATATATATTCACTGTGAACCATCTGTTGTGGATGCCGCCTTAAGGAGTTGCGAGGAAGAATTTCGGGGCAACAGGTTGCTCTGTTCTTCTTGCTCCGAGTTTAAAGCCCTGATTCTTTTCGTTTGTCTCTCTCTCTCTCTCTCTCTCTCTCTCTCTCTCTCTCTCTCTCTCTCTCAAGCTCATCGTGGGTGCGCTCACAAAAGAATGGTCTCTCGAGATGGCCAAGCCTGGCGGAGCTACTAATGAACCTCCAGCGGCACGCAGCAGATCCCTAAACATTTATCTCTCTCGAACATGATACGAGCCACTTGGTCCAGCCCAGGCTCTTTCTGATCCTCTCCACAATTTTCTTTCTACGAAAACACCGACTTTTGTGTGTGTGTGTGTTTTCTTTTTCCTTTTACACTTTTCACTGAAAATAAAGAAAAAAAGAGAGGATGAAAAATCTCCGGACAATGCTGCGCGGAAACTTGAGACGAAGGAAATAATTATTATTATGCATTTCTGGCTTTTTATGCTCCGGCCACTTGGTGAATTATTAAAAATAATTGTGCATTCTTTTCCGTTCGGGGTTTCGTTATATTTCGATGCAATTTTCGGGGCAGGAAATAAAAATAATTGTACTTTTGAAAAAGGATTGAAAATACATGCATTTTTTCGATCAATATGAAAGTTTGTCTCTCGAGCAACAACAGTCTGACCACGAACGAGCAGGTATTTGTATGCAAATATATATGGACAGAGTGATAACTTGGCGAGAGGCAAATAATGAGTGGGGGATAAGAAGAAAGAAGAAGCGAGAGTTCGATTACAATATCGATTCGTGGAAAAACCGCAAAGTGCGTGCGAGATCTTTATATGACGGAGAGCAAGCGAGAGAGAAAGGTTTTGATGGCGCCAAGCACGCGAGATTTTTTTTTTTTTTTGGCGCCACAACGTCGCGACATTTTTGACAGATTCAATTAATGAAATTTGCTTGTTTTTATCATCTTTCAAATATATTTTATTTACGTTTCAAAATATTTATCATTCGTACGAAAAATACCAGTTTTTGGTCCCCCAAATTTCATCCTTCCCTTTGTCTCCCCGCAGCAGCCAAATATGGATCCAGCAACGAGGGATTTCTTCTTCCGCATTAAGCGGCGTTCAAATTCGTCAAACTCGACAAATTTCTCTCGAATTTCTTCCCGGAAATGCCAGAACTTGGTTTAAAATCGTTTCCACGAATACGGAAAACAAAATTATGCTCGTGAGAATCAAAATACATCGAATTAACATGTCCCATACAAAATGGAAAACTTAATTTTTGTCCTCGTGACACCGAAGCAAAATGCAAATTTTCACGGAAATATAATAAATTTTATTTAAATAATCACAAATTCCATTTTTTATCATCACTATCATTATTTGTAATTATTTGAATTTTATTTGACAGGTACATTGATAAATAAATAAATTTATGAAATAAAATGCAAACTGTAACGAAATAAAATTTATTTAATTTTATTTTGAACCGCAAATTAATATTATTGAAATATTTATTAACAACAGTATTTGTTGTAACTAATAATTGGCATTTTATTTTATAAATCAATGAAAATAAATTTGGAATTGAAAAATAAATTTAATACATAAATTTATAAAATAAAATAGAAAAAATGAGTAAGTTTGTGAATTGATTTATTAAAAAAATGCAAATTGTTGCGAAAATTAAAATTTATTTTATTTAAAAAATGTATTGATTCATATGTTGATTGGTTAATTTGAAAATTTCTTCATTGATTTATGTATAAATAAATAGATATAAATTTGCCAAATTTCACAACATTTAGTTTGTTTGTTTTTTGTAATATATTTGTTTTTTTCGCACTCAGCAAAGTACGTGCGATAGCAAATGAGAAATGCCCACAACTTGGTAACATGAAGAAAAAACTAAATAAAAGGAACAATTTCTTTGCGATGGATACGGAGAGTGAAATTGTTTGGAAAATTATAGTCGGGAAACAGGCTGCGATTTCGAAGCGGTGAATTTTTAATCTAAGCGATAAATTAGCGAGTTTTAGTTGTTGTTTCATAACGAAAATAATCCCTTGAGCGATATTTCGATTGGCAATCTTGAGCGTATGGATTTTTGTGTTGGAACGTGTCTGTTTGGCCTCGTGTGTACCAATACGAAATTGGCATTGGAAAAGAAGGAGCCGCAGGGCCTCGAGGTGGTGGACATACGAGTCAGTCGAAGAAAAAGATGGCGAAGAGAAAAGACGGAGAGAGATCGAGAGATCGACTATCGATACCTGGAACGAGAAGTCTCGAACAAGGACCACGACGAGGATATATAAGTTATTCGCAACTCTCGTTATAAATGAGCTATATATGTGCATTTAAATATATATAGTTATCCGAGTGCTCACGATTTCTTTTGCATACGCGAGATCTCACGTGCCAATAAGATAACCGCAACTTTGAGCGATATATTGTGGATATATAATCGATACGTGCTATAAATCGTCTTATTAAACTGTTTTAATGTAAAATACCTCTGCGCTTAACCCTTTCGCTACTGGACTGACAATAAACACACGAGTATATCTCGATCGATAACCGATTTAAATGAGCCGACTTCCGGTTAGGTTTAAGGGGTCACGTGCGTCATTAAAATAAAAACAAAACGCAGCAGGTGTGTTTTTTTTGTCTTTAATGTATTAAATTAAATGTTTCGCAACGTGGCTCGTGGGTGGAAATGCGAAAAATAGTGAGAGCGAATTTCGAACGACCAGCTTATGAATAAAATGGGAGGCGATTTATTTTTTGCAGCGACAGATTTTCTGTTTATATATTTATAAAATAATTGAAAAAATGTAGGCGCTGGATTTTTCGTTTGCAAAAAAAAAAACAAAATTCTTGCATTAAATTCGGATGGAAAAAATTTGTTTGTTCGAAACTGTGACGAGTCAGACTCGAAGGAATCCGCTGAGATATTTTTTTCCATGAGGAACGTATACATACAGTTACGCCTCGTTGTCGCACCGATGAAAAAACTTATCTTTTTTTTTTTCTTTTCGTTCAACAACGTCGCGAGATTGAGCAGCGAAACGCGAGATGATGAGGCGTGAACGGAGCACGCTTCTTGACGCTCTATCTCTTTTATTTTCTCTCTCTCTCTCTCTCTCTCTCGCTCTCTCGGGTTTATCAGTATTCCTTGGCTTTTTAGTCGCGACGACAGAGAGCGAGAAAGAGAGAGAGAGAGAGAGAGAGAGAGAGAGAGTGAGGATCGAATGAGATCGGTCACGGCGAATCAACGTCAGCAAGACTATCCTCCTCTCCTCTGCTCGTTTGATATCGAGTATCATCTTACCAGATCTGTACTACGTGTAGATACTACAACGCGATCTACAGGGTGAGATGAAATCGGTAAATCTTTTGTTTCCAAAAGTTATGACCCCTAAAAATCAAAATCGGCTATTGTTATTTTTGAAAAAATGCAAAAATTGAAAAAAAATGATGAAAGGTTCGTTGAAAGTGAAATATTTTACCGATTCATCGAGATACAGCGATCGAGGACTGTGGAGTCCTGATTTTTATTGATACACCGATAACCTGTGCATGAAATCTGGCCTGGGTCAAATTGACCCAATGTATCTACGCCCAGGAAAACTTCAATCATTTCCCGATGAATTCTCAATGACTCAAATCCATGGATCGGGTCAAATTGACCCAGTGTGTCTATGCTCTGGGAAAATTTAAGAATTTCTGAACGAACCTCGTCTCCAAGAAATATAGAATCAAATTTTCTGCCCCGGGTCAAATTGACCCAGTGTGTCTATTCCCTGGAACAGTTCAGGTTTACACCAACGAATGACGTTTCGATGAAAAAATGGAGTAAAATTCATGCTCGGAATGGAATGGCCCATATTCGTACGTCTATATAGATTTTGATGGATAAAACGTAACACCTGGCACGAGGGGATCGTGCCCCACCACGGTGGCAAGAGCGTAGTCGAGCATCTCTCAAAGCGATCAGAATTACAACAATGGGTCACGTATCACGGTAGAACAATTAAGGGGCCTTGGCGGAGTTGTAAGAGAAGAGAAGAGGGCCACGTCTTGCCGGAAGAATTGAAAAGGTCCAGTCGCCTATGCATTCGGTAGTTGGAAAGTACCAGCGCGTTAATTAGACGCTTCGAGCCTCGTGATACCGCCGAGTTACGCCTTTTTCGAGCTCATACTAATGTATGAGCTCGTTGTACGCGGTCACAGGTGAATCGATTCTGAATCGATTTACGACGAGAGATCAACGAGGGTCAGCCATCGACGAGTGGAGACATTTTTTTTTTTGCCTTGCCAATGACTAAAGGAAATAAAGAGGAGCGAGGGGGGAGGTCAATGAACAATATGTATCGTGGGAATCCCGACCTAGCTAGCGAAAAATTAATGAATCACATCGAAATTTCGTCCTACAACAAATTTTTTATTATTTTCCCCGTTTTTTCTTCGTCAAACAAAGTTTCCGTTTAAATTATTCAATGATTCTCTCCCCTTACGAATATACAATTCAAAAAACACGCTTTACCACCTTCCAAATCCCCTTAAAGTCTCCGGGAGTGGAATACAGGGTCAATCTTTGTATACCCACCGGGAAAAACCAGTCCTAAAGGAAGTGCATGGGTTAGTCATTCATTCCCATTCGCAGTTTTTGCCAGAAATGCCTGAGAACATTACTACCGGTCCTTTGTCACCAGCAACTGCCCTTAAACTCCAATATACAGGGTGTCCTACTTAACCTGTTCATGGGAAAAGCATGGAAAATACATTTTCATGATCCATTCTCCATATTCGTGGATTCGGACTTTTTCAAAATATCGAATTTTATTTTTTAAATAAATCACCGAAATCTTTGACTTTCGATTGACACGAATCGCGTCTTTTTGCTCCGAAATTTCTGGCCAATTTTTCGAATGGGTTCCCGAACGTAATTCCCGCGACTTCGACCGTCAATTTTCCTTCCAAATGGAAAACCATGAGCTTCCAGAATTCATTTAATTTGAAAAACTGGACAAATTCCACATTACGCAAATTTTGAGTAAAATCAAAAAAATTCACACCCTGTATTAATAACGACGAATAAAGAATGGTCGTTTTAAATCCCATCGGTAGGAGCAAACCATGGGTCCGAGACACCTGCACCTGTTTGATCGAGCTGCCTGCGAAAGCTTTTAAGAGAAAGGGCGAGAGTGAAACGAGCCTGATTTTTTTTTTCCATCTAATTAACAGGTTTCCGAGGCTTTATATTTTTTTTTTCACAATGCCACGAAGCTTTGGGATTCCCATACAACTTGTAGGGAAAAGAAGTTTCCAAACTTTTGCATAAATATGATAAACAAAAATTAAACCATAGAAATTGACGATTTTTTCCCATAAAAAAACAAAAAGTCCTCAATTTCGTCGTCGAGTGAGAAACATTTTGAACGGATATTTTTGAAAATTTGGAATGAAATTTTTGGCGAATTAAACACGCTCGGAACGTTTGGAGGTAAAAATGAGGATTGTCCGTTGGATTTTATAACACCTCGGCTGACACCTGCTCGAGCAAATAACCCGAAAGCCAACAATGAAAACACGAAGAATGGAATAAAATTGTCGTCCTTTGGTGGATGCGGAATTCCTGAATATTCAATAAAAGGAGGACGAGAACGAATGAAGAAGGAAAAATGAAAAAGATCCCCAGCGATTATGGCGAATGCCTGGGCCCTTGGTCAGGACGGGAGTTCAGAATAAAGGACAATGGGAATGCCTTGGAGTTGGTGAGTATAATGACACCGGCAATATTGCACAGGCAAGTGAAGAGAACCGATAACATTTCCGTCTCGTAAATCGCTTTCTCCTCAATGATTCAACAATGATCCACCTGCTCAAGAGTATTCGTACTCGACAGGTACCCGAACGATTTAGTCAGCGAGGAAAACACGCGAAAGAAACTCCGCAGAGACTGAAAAATTTCCTGAAGACTAAAAAAATCGTCGCGATAATTTCGAATATTGGAAATTGTCAATTTTAATCGAAAAATAATTGATTTTAAATGCTCAACGCGTAAGAGGAATTGGCATCATTGAGAAAAATCAAAAACACGAAAAAATCATCGCATAGAGGGCAGCGCACGAGAAGAAAATCAAATCGTTCCGCATGGAGCTCGACTCGAACGAAGCGAAAGAGCGCGTGGGACCCTCGTATATACATATAGGTATTAATGTATATATGGGAGAATACATGTGCAGCAGGTAGTCCATTGGGAGGCAATGAATCGAACATTGCACGACAAACGACGAGGCCATATGTTGTTTGTTCGGACGTTAAAGAGCTTTGTGTAATAGTCAGCACAAATAAAGTGCATAGGATTCGTGATCGAGTGAGAATGAATGAAAAATTTCAATGAGAAGGAATAATGAATATTTACTGAATCGGCAAGTAAAATCAAACAATGATAATCAAGTCTCTCATATTCGTCGGATGAAAAATCAATAAAAACGATATTGATCGTAGCGATTTTCTTAATGATCAGATATTCGAGTGCACTTTTGTGCAGCATCTGCAGTTTTCCGGAAAAGCATCAGGCAAAAGGGATGGTGGATGTTTAGCGACGATTTCAATAAAAATAAATATATTTTTTTAAACTTTGATTTGTTATTTATTTCGTATAAAATATTATCTGCTAAAATATATAGGCGATAATCTCGATGTCTCTTAGCGAGAGGATTCTCATTTTTAAATTCGCAAACGTTCTTAAACGAGGATAAAAAAGGTATAAATATAAAAGACGTGATTTTTATAAAATGCAGTCAAGTTGACTCGATTTTTGTGTCAACGATAGAAATTTTTTAGTTTTTTGTTTGTTTTTTTTTCTTCATCTCTGGGATGGCAAATCGACGACGGCAGTTTGTGTCTTCCGACGGAAAAGAACGATGGCGATATGTGGAAGAAATAAAAACGTTTGATTGTCTTGTTTATATTTTTGAAATAAAGAAACTCGTATCGAGTAGCTTTTATTTTATTAATCGTCACGCCTTTCTCTTCTCTTCTGCACCTTCGTCGATATATTCGTCGACGTAAATATATATATTTTTATATATATTTATATATAATAGAAATTTATATATGCATTATATAATACAATGACTAGTTTCATCGAGTAACTTAATGGCTAAGCGCGGAAATATAAATCGTGGCTTTTCCGCATGTTTTTGACGGAGCAACTTAAACGCGAATATAGTTAAGGCGCTGAACGTCGGGACGCAGGCCTTTAATACTTAAGTGTATCGGATTTAGAGTCTTGGATTTAAATTCATCGTTCGCAACTGTCTCGATCGTCTATTTACAGTTTGGAACATTTCAAGAGCGACGTGATCGATGAATTAACAAATTCAATGAAAAAAAAAAAAAAAAAAAAAAAAAAAAAAAAAGCCGATTTCGCAGAAGACTTTGGTGCACGATTTTTTGGAGGTCACGACTCGAATTATCAAACCCTTAAGCCTAGGAACATAAATTATTAAAATGTACTTTCGATCCTACTCTCGAATCGATATATAAAATGTTTCTTTACGATCTATTTAGGACGTAGAAAATATGATTTTCTCAGAGATAGAGAAAGAAATAATAAAGAGAATGAAAATGTGGCGAATCGGTATACTTTTTTGAGAAAATGGCACGACAGGTTCACGGCAACCGCGTAAAACGGCGTAGAATAAAAAAGAAAATGAAAATATGCAGAAAAATAATAAAATCAAGCGGTGATTGATTAAGTTTCCGTGAAAGGCACACACACGATACTCTATAAGTACAAATAATTTGTTGTCACTTAAAAAATAATCCGATTAGCTCCAACTCGTCCCTGCGGCAGGATAAAAATATTTGAAATTGTATATGCTCGTTCAAACATTAGATCGCGCACTGCTGTAGCTTAGGAATATATATTATGGGGTTAATTACATATTTACAGGGTGGCGCACTCGAAACGCGATTTGTACTCGTGTCACTCGTTATCTCGACTCTCGTTCGTAAGGCACTCGAATTCTCGATGGATTTTCAGGTCTCTTTGTGTCGCGGGGACATACATAAAGCGAGGGGCTATTCAGCATTGATAACCGATGGGCACTGCCATTCCTGGACAACCGCCCTCTTGATGTTTCGTCAATAGAGACATCCTGCTAAAGGTTTTGCTGCACGAGGTGCACGAGTACTTTTTAACATCGCTGTGAGTCTGGAGATGAGCTCGGAGGTTGCTGCGGTCGGCGAAAGCGCGATTACAATGTTGACAGCTGAAGGGTTTTTCGCCGGTGTGGGTCCTGATGTGTCCTTGGAGGAGCCAAGGCCTGGAGAAGGCTTTGCCGCAGAGATGGCACTTGCAAGGGAGAGTGTGAGTCCGGATGTGCATTTTGAGGGCGCCCATACTGACGTAAACTTTTTCGCAGTATTTGCAAGAGAATGATTTTTTAGTTTGACCTTCAGCAGCGGCGCAATGGAATTGTTGATGTTTCGAGAGTCCGGAATAGGTCGAATAGGATTTGCCGCAATCGGGGCATTGGTAACGAGGCGATGTTGTCGAGGAAGAAGATGAGGAGGAGGAAGACGAACTGCCGGAGTTGACCAGTTGGCTCGGGGGGGACGTATGATTCGTTTCCAACTTCATTCCGATCATGCTGCTTCCTGCGGATGTGCTACCGGCCGAAGAACGTCCACTGTCGCTTCCCGGGGAGGAGAGATCCTCGGGAGTGACGGGTGGCGGCGAACGGAGAGATCCATAACCGACGGAGCTCGTTGGTGACAAGCCGCAATGATCCGGACTCGAGGAAGTCGCCCAATGAGCATAGCTCCGCGCTATCGGCCGCTGGATCGTCGGACAAGTAAGAGCAACGTGCGGTGGCGGCGAAACTGCCGGATGTTCAGGAGACGAATGAGGATAAGCCGCGATCGGGTAAGATGGATAAAGCTCGGCTGTGGCATGATGATGCGAGAAACGATACGCCGGGGGATAAGGAAGATAATGCGGAGGATACAACGGCGCGGATCTCGCCCAGGCTGGAGTTGGATAATGTGGCACTGGCTCGATCGGGGCATTCAGATTCAACGGTTCGAGGGGCGTCTTGGCACTGATAAAATGTCCGGCTGAGGGTGCAACTGCACTTGTCGATGCAGCTCCACCGTCGTGTTGGATTATTTCCAGACGTTCTTTTTTCACGATCGGAAATACCGGAGCCATGGCGACCGGAGGTGTTGGCGATTTCGAAGGGAACGACTGATGATACGTCACCGAATTATTTATCCCAATCGCTTCGTTTTCATCCAACTGATGATTATGATGATGGCTGTGATTGTTGTGATGATGATGGTGATGACTCAGTGGCAAACGGTCGACGACAATGTCATTCGGTGTCGCTGCAGACTCGATATCCATCGCCGGAGAAATTGATCTTGTGCTCGTGGGCGACGTCGCTCGGTGTTTCGATGCTTTGCTCAGATCTTCCGGCTTCGTCGAGAGGTTCTCTGGCTCTGGGATATCGTCGGTGACGACGTCGATTATTTCTTCTGTAAGCAAAGAAAAAAAAATCAAACATTTATTAATTTTGTCGTAAAACAATTTTTTTTTTTTTTTTTTTTTTCAAAAATTGAATAAAACATTGAAGAATGTTTTTGTTCGACGGAGACAACGAGCGATCCTCACCTTTGACAACTTCTGGAACTTCGTCGTACAGCATAACGTGCACTGGCCGCTTCTTGAGCGGGCAGTGACTGTAGCTGTTGTTTTTTTTGACGAAACTTCTCGGCATTTCTTCGACGAGCATGATGAATGATGAAAATAAATTTTTCTTGTTGTTTTTTTTTAATGTTCGTTACCTTCCCAGTAATCCAAGTTTTGGGAGGTAACACACAATTCACGTTTTTAGCGTTATTATTGAAGAGAGATAATAGGCCACTGCACAAATATATCGATAAAGATCGACGAGACGAATGAAAATCTCCAGTAATCCAGCTGGTTGATAATAGATTTTCTTTCAATCGCCACTTCACTATCGTCGGCACTCGAGAAAAGTTGGTTCGTTTGTTTGTTTTTTTTCCGTAATTGAGGAAAAACGAGAAAAAATGGAAGAAAAAAAAAAGGTAAAACGCGATGTATTTAGTGTGTTCGCTCAGCGATGTCACGAGTTCGGCTTCTAGCCGGTTTGTGACTGGCAGGGGTATGTGCTCGAAGCTTTTATAAGCAGTGGCTCCCCCACCATAGGGGTACGCAGGTGGCCCGCACGTGCGATACCAAAGCGCCAATGCCTGGCCCCACGGGGCCCCACTCTCGCGATCCAATGGGGAGACGTACGGTCGCGGGCCGTTGGCCAATCGCGCTTCGAGCATCTGTTTTTTCTCCCTCCTCGTTCCGGTCCCTACGTGTGGTTACGGCGAGCCAGAATGGAGGGGGATTGAGGCGCACTTCATAGCCGAAGGTATCCCCACCGAGTGGCCAACATTCGCCACCAGCAGCATCAACAGATTCACGATCTGTGCGTCGTAGCATGTGTGTGTGCATGTGACGGTAGATCGTTTGGTGGTGGGGGTCCCTTGTCGGTGCTAGTTCCCTTTACCTGTCGAGCCAGCAGCAGGCTGATGCACGGATCCACAGGGCATACTGCCGCACAACTTGGTTAGGCATTCGCGAGACTCGCAGTCTCGATCTTTCTTGGCCCCCTGCCCGAGCCGCAACGTACGTTAGTGTGTGTCTGTGTTTTTCGTTTGTCTCGTTCAATCGAGAAAAAGCGTTGTTCGACTACGCCGCAGCAGATGCCAAAACCTTATATATGACCTCTCGACCCTGGAGCTCTGAATCCTTAAGCCTCAGGAGGCCGCGTGCGATCATTTCCCTCAAAACGTATCACTTTTTCATCATTTTTTTAACGTTCCAATGAAAATAATGAAATCCAGGCCTGATCCGCGTCATTTTTCTGGCCGATACGTCCAACTTCCGCTTGCCAGGCACCCGGCAAATGTAGAAAACAGTCCCGAAGACTCATGAATCAAAGATTCTCCATTGATAAGCAGATCCAACAATTACCGCTTGCTCGCGGCTGCATCATCCCGAGTTATTCAATGAAAAATGATTGATTTTAATGGAAAATAATTACCGCCGCTCATAGCACGAGGAAAGGTGTTCACAATCGTATAGAAAAAATTCAATCATGCATGTATACGTGTGCGTGTGTCTGTACCGGGTGTACAATGTGTTGCAATCCGACGCAGTTCCCCTTCTGAAATTTATCGCGTTATAGTACGTCCCTCTCCCCGCAGCCAATAGAGCGGGGCTCGCCCTCCTGCCCTTCTCTCATTCAAACCGATATTCCCTCTTTCTTTATTGCTCTTTCTCTCCCTCGGACGCACATGCATACATGCAAGCCGCGCGTCTATTCCTTCTTCGATCTCCCTTCCTCGACATGCACCCCTCCGGTTCTCAGTTTCGAACGTAACGGTCGTGTCGCGTGCCACAGCATCGCCCACGCGTGCTCGAACCCACACACAAACACACTCACACGCTCCCCCGTACGTAGGGCACAATCGAGCAGACTCTACTGCCAGGCACGCGTGCTTGATGGACCCCACCGATATTATTCTCTTTGCATCGAGCCTGTGCCCCAACGATATCCATCCGGAACAACTTATATACACTTTTTTTGCACGCTCATCTTTTATGGCATTTTCTTCCTAGCTCTCGGGAAAGCAACGCCTCGCTATCACCAAATCCGGCTCGATTATTTTTCGAATTCTATTTTTTTTCTGCTCATGAGAAACTTCGCCTTCTGAACAGTGTCGAAAAAATTGAATCGACATTTTGAATTAGGCGCACTCGAGAAGATTCGTCGTGGGGCGCCATTTTTGAATTTTCTTCTAAATTAAAAAAATAAAATAATTTTGACCGATTTTCATCTTTTGGTGGCTTTTTGACGATCCGAGCTCTGACGAATATCGAAAGGTTTGTGAGATCGAATGCGGGGACATCGACCAGCAATATTTAGATTTCGGGTCGTTCATTAACGTTAACAAAATGCCGGTCATCACATGCGGCGGCTCGTGACTCAAGCCACTCGAGTCCCTCGCTGGTTGTGTGACTCTTTGAGTTGCCAATATTATCGAAAAGTAGCAGGTAGTCGGGGAAAATCCCGTGGGATTGCGGGAATTATCGGTTTGAAAGTTTTTCGTCGAGAAAACTCGTCAAATTTACGAGGCAATGCGAAAAGCACGTGGAGCATGTATGGGCGATTCCGTGTGGTCAATATCCCCGGACGCCGTGAAATTATTCCCATTTCAACGTCAAATTCAGGCTCCGAAGAAAAAACTAAGCCGCATTCGAATTAATTGAATGAGTTAAATGAAATTTGTGATTCCCTCGATGGGTCTGCTCTCGCGCCGTTTCCCTGTGGAAAGGTGAGCAACCGCGCGCATGCATCGGATCTAAACACGCAGGCAGCAGCCACGCGACTCTGACTAATCGAGTGCGGGGAGAATTCGACGAGGAAGTGGCGCGCGCCAAGAAAAAGCGAAAGAATCGCGAATCGCCCAGAATTCTCTCAATAATTCATTTTCGAATGAATCCCTTTTGGAATTTTCAGAGCCAATAAATTTCAAAGTCTCTTTCGGATTCTCATGAATTTCAACGTCGCGAATGTTAGTTGGAAAAAAAACAAAAATGGTTTCTTGACGCGGAAGATCGAAATGAAAAATTGAAGATTGCGTGCGAGCCCGCGGATTCTGGTGGTCGAAAAAATTTAAATAAAATCGTTTGTACCAGTCTGCTTGGTCGGCAGGCATAAAAAACTATATATAGAGAGTAATAAAAAGGGTAAGGGTTGAGAGACCGGTTGATTTTGGACGGAATGTTTCATCGTCGAATATGAGTTCGCGGAGAAATACACAGCGAGGCGGAGGTAAACCGGTAGTAGAGCGATCGGAAGGAAGCTCGTTGAGTTTTTATGCGGCTCGAGTGCGGCCCAGCAAGGGTCGCTGCGGAACGGCAAAGGGGCGGCTGAGGAGTAGTGGGCAACGGGGACAGGGCATATACATATAGCCTCACCTTTCGGAAACACCTGGCTATTACCACTGGATGTTTTATGCCAGGCATACATACAGACACCATGTGCATGCGAGACCGACGGGGCCCCACCGAGACTAGTCGTGGACCCATTTTTCGAGGCCCCCAACCTCCGCGTCCAGGCATGTGCGATCCTTTCTCCCTAGGGAGGCTTTATACCTCGAGGGGAGAAACTAAAAATCCCCCTGCTCCTCCCAACCGACTCTCTCATTCTCATCAGCCTGTATAGCACGTTCAGCAGCACCACCACCAGCCAACTTTCTCGCGATCCTTTTAATTAACGATCTTCTACACTTCAATAACTCCAAAAATATCATTTTTTTTTCAAAATCTCGTTATAATTGTTGATAAACGGTCAATGTTGCTGAATTGGGAAATAATTGATGGTTAATCGTTACCAGACGGAACGAACAGCCCGGGAATGCTGAAAAAACGCTCCGGGTCAATTTGACCCAGTGTGTCTAGGACCGGGTTTTTTTCCAATTTCATCAGGGAATGATGGGAGAAACCTCAATTTTCAATATTCCGATTCATTCGATCAGAAATTTTCATTTGCCTCGTATTTATACGATTGAATAACGCGGGCAATCAAAGTACGACGAATTTGTTGGTCGCGTCTCAAGTGGGTTGGGAACAGGGTCCTCCGCACGGTCTCAGTCCCACGGGCCTTGCCTCGAGCATCCACATTTCTTATTCCAATCTATAGACGCACGTTTGTAAATAAATGTTTGTGTGTATAGTATGGAATTTATTGGTAAACATTCATCGAGATTGTACTTTGCTGGGAGCTCGTCATCTCCAGGCTATGAGTCAGTGCGGGAGACAAAATGAATAATCGAGTGAGTTGTAATTAGGAAAGAAAAATGTGCCCGTTATAGCTTGACTATCGCGATGTCCCTATCGGTGCGTCACTCAATATTGACCCTCGATTTCCCCTTTTTAGAAATTTAGCAAACACCATTTTCCCGAAACTTGCCAAACACTTGCAATCGCTTGGTCGTTATATTTCTCGTCCCTCAGGCGTCACTCGTCACACTCACTTATCTCTTAGACAATGGCCCAGACCCTGCACAAGCTCTATCTCTAGCTCTCGAAAAAATACAACCTATCGCTGAATCCTTCGGTACATGACGATGACAAACTTCACACTCACGCTTTTCATCTCCCTCGCCCGATACCCTGCGACAAACGATTTTCTTCATAATCTGTACTTCAAATATTTCCTCACAGCCTCGAACTCGACAGATCATACAATTTTCACTTTTTTTTTCCAATACTTTCCCCCCTGATCGGTAATGGCCCTTAAATACTTTCCCATTATCTCAAATTGTTCAAAAACTGAACGAATTTTATTATTTAAAATTTCCACATTATTTCGTTTTTTTGAAGAAATTTACACGGGCCACTTTGCTGGCTCGTAACTCAAGTTAGAAGCGTTTGTTTTCGAGACATTTTTTTTCCAAATGATCGTACAATTCCTGACAAAACGAATGCCCACAAATTCAATATTCTCGAATCATTATTTCCGCCGTGGTTGGAGTTTAAACAAAAAAGTGTAGTTTTCCGTCTAAAGCTCGATGTTTTGGCTCGGGTCTCCCTGAGCCCGGTAAAAAATTCGGCTCGAAATACCGCTCCCAGCTCGAATAAAGTTTTTCATTAAAAAATGAAGCCGTCATTTTGATCACAGGTTGCAAACAGTGCACCTGGAGCAAACCAGCCGGATAGTCTGGTGAAAAGTCTGAGGTGGAATTCCCTCGGCCGAAAAGTCTACGTCAGGATATACGGTCGCTCCTCAGACCTTCTTTCACTCGTTTTCAGGAGGTTTTCATTGTCCTCGGGCGCGTTACGTGTACACGAAAAACGAGTATGTCTTGTACCTGGTCGCCTGCAGCGATGAATCCTTTTGTGTACAGTCTCGCAATGCTCCGCAGCACCTTTTTCTCTCTCTCTCTCACTCTCTCTCTCTTCGTCTCAGGATCTCACAGCGGAGCGTTGGTTTGTTTTTCCGGATTTTTTTCCGATCTCGCCGTTGGGCAACAATGAATTTTCCCTTCCGTATATAACGGAGAACCTTGGCGCATCACCCGGATCTATTTACCTCGAGCGGTGACTCGTCTCGGGAGAAAAATGCGAATGAAAGACGATACTTTGCTCGGCAACGTCATAAATCGCTGGCACACCGATTTTTCGCAAGAAAAAAACTTTTTTTTTCTCTCATGCTCGCCAAATGCCAGTTGAAAATTAAACCTGGATTTAGCTGGGGATCTCGAGCCTGGATCCTCATTTTTCGGGGTCAATTTGACCCTTACTACATGGCGTCGAGTCTCTCGGGCCATTAGATCAGCCGAGGATTGTACGAAATTCCGAGAAGAAACGAATATCTCGAAAAATATCGATTTTTCTTGGAGCTACGATTCGACGAGCGAGCTTAATCAATTTTCCTGTGCGCACCAACATTTCGGAGAAGCTCTCACATCTTTTTAAATATTTGACGAAATTACGGGCCCTAAAGCCTGCTGCTGAGGATGTTTGCTTAGGAAACGTAATTTGTGGATGATAGTTGCTCGGGATTATTCATCGATGGAGCGCAGATTATTTCTGCGTATCTTTTGTTTTCGATGTTACTCCATCACGCTTTGGCAGGCCCGGCTGGTATTCGACTCATAAATTTCGTCTATGAACGTGCATCGACGATCCAGGCAAGAACCACAACAGCAATTTCTCTCAAGCAGAGTTCGAGGCTGAGTTCATTGAAAGTTTTTCTCTGAAAAAGCCATATCGACGTGTCCTGAGGAGAAGAAAAAGTGGTCGAGTATTCGTGACGAATTTTCAGCGAGTCTTACCGCAGCCGAAAGGCTGTAGGTCATCCTCTCGGATTGCTGGGGACGTATCGTCTTTTGCCAACATGCCCAGCCCATTTTTAAAACGTCTTTAACCTCCTCGCTCGCTTTCTTCCTCTCTCTCTTGGTCTGAGTGCGCCTCTCAAAGAATTAGTCGCTTTCCGAGAGCGTTTCTTGTCCTTGCCCTGCTGGTAATTCATCAAGAGAAACGGATACTTGTCGGTTGTAGCTAAACCTGGAGGCACAGGTGGCATGGGTTACAAAAAGCAAAGCTCATTGTACAGCGGTACTAACAATGAGAATGGCAA
This sequence comes from Campopleginae sp. 14b, assembly GCA_030522525.1. Lineage (NCBI taxonomy): Eukaryota > Metazoa > Arthropoda > Insecta > Hymenoptera > Ichneumonidae > Campopleginae sp. 14b. The sequence continues at coordinate 44,606 of JAPYYS010000369.1, forward strand.
ATTCTTCGAGGCCACACTCGAGACGAAGAGATTTTCAAACGGAGCCAAAAAATAGCTCGAGATATTGAAAAAGGTTTGGTCATTGTTGCCGGTGGAGAAAACGCGTTTGGTATGAACGAAATTCTCGAAGGGGTGCGAATCCGGGATAAATTCGATGCATTGAATAATCGGCCGGTTATAATTCTTCGGCAACGATCTCAGGCTCGATCTTGACGAAAATAAAATTTAAAAAGGCTTGAAAAAATGTTCGAGACTTTGAAGGCCTCTCCGTTCGGGTTGAAGGCGAACTTGATGAAACAAAATAAAATCAAAAGAATATCAAATTTAATTGCCCGTTTGTAAGCTCCTTGAAAAATGTTTCTCAAGACTCTCTTGGTTCGACATAAAAATTCACTCTCGTCTACTGCACTCGTACGACGTTCCACAATCTCGAGGAGTCTCGTAGTTCGTTGGACGTTAAGCGCGACCCTTATTCAGGGCTCTCGATCTTACGGGGGTCGAGCGAGTGCTCGGAAAACGAACCCGCACCCAACTCTATTTATTCGTTGCGTCTTCGAAACGACCGACTTTCTCATCGAGTCGTAAAAAAATTGAGAGAGAAAAAAACACACGAAAATAACGCCAAGTGCGCGGAGGTCGTAAATTTAAAAAATTCTCGCCTGTGCTCCGCAACCATTCGAAAAATTTTGAGCACCCCTGTCCCTCGAGCACGACAATGGCACGTTGATATTTCGACGAGTTTAAATGAAACGCTCTCTCCCCGATGCTGGTGCAACCGGTAAGAGATTTTTTTCCTTTTTTCACGGCGATGAATAGACCTGCATGTGTTTTTCTCGAAAGGCACAGTCATTGGCATCGTCAAAATGGAGCAAAAAAATTATAATAAATCGTTGACAAGTGATGGAGACTCCGGCACGTTTTTACTTCAGTCATTTCGGAAATAGGCCCGTGGAATCATAAGGTTCTTTTTATTTTTTAGTCCACGAGATTAATTCGAAAAATTGTATGACTCAGAACATAAAATCTTCAATAATAGAAAAAATAATCATCGGCCGATATCGTTTCTGAGCTCAATCGATTTTTCAGAAATCGTAAGATCATATACACACTAAGTGTCTCGAAAAATATTCATACACTCGTAAGTTATGAGCCTGCAAAGTGGCCCGAAGTCTTTTGGCTAGATGGGAGACAACGGGCCACGAAAAAATTCCGTGCGAACCTCCTGGGGGTAGAAATACATGAAAATTTTAGCAACTGCGTGTCTGTGAACGAAATTCTACAACAAAAAAAACTCAATTTCGTCATTAAAAAGCGAGATTCTTGGTAATTTAGCGTGAGTCTTTGTGTGGCCAATAACTATACCGATTGTCTACGCAGCTAAGGGTAATGCCAGATGCCTTTGGTACAGGGTCGCCCAGAAATAAGCGTACAAAGAATCAAGCCAGTTTTTTTGCTTCTCTTTTTTTGCCTCTATTTTATTTTCTTTCTTACTCGGTCAGGGATACGAGCACGAGTGCTCGCGGGAGCGCGCGAGTTTCATCCCTCGACGCGACTTCCTTTGTCAGAGCACGGGAGAAATTTTTCCTGCGAGGACCTGCTGTAATTTTTTCTTCCTTTTTTTTTTTTTCTTTATTCCCTTGAAACCCCGCACCCTGCATTACACCAGCTAAAATCCCTAACCGGTAGTTTAGCCAAAGGAAAACATAAAGACGTGAGCAAGAAATGAGATTTTTTTCATTTGCTGCTCTGCGTAAATTTATTCCGAACGGAAATAAAAAAAAAAAATCAAGAATCAATGATAAATAAATATATTTTTGAGTGAATCGTAAATTTTTGCTTCGAGATAAATCTTAAAAGATCGATCAATTTTATTGAAAATAGAGGTCTGGCTCATAATGACCCTGTATGTCAACGAAGCGTTGAAAATGCGCGTCGCAGTTGAAAAAAAAAAAATGAAACGTGCCCATGCGAGTCTCGAACCTTACAAAGAAAATGAAATCTCGTCAGCAGGTTCCTGGCAACCTTTTTATTACACACATTACAAGTCCTTATTCCCATCAGCCTCTTCTCTCTCTTTTAGTCTCTCGCTCCGTCTGTCTATAAACCGTTTTTGGTGATGCCACCGAATGGCGATGATTCTGGGAGGGGAGGATTCTTCAAGGGGCAAAGTCTACAGGTATTTGCACCCCTTGCGTCAGCCACTCATCGTGATCGCTCGAAGGAAGATGCTCAATGGAATTACGTGGCAAAAAAAAATTCATCAAATTGACGGGAGACTGGAAAAAAAAAAAATGCTCATACGCGCTCGACTCTGCAACGAACTTTGGCAAAATGGGACTTTAGTCATCGTCCCATCTGTTTGATCCTGCGACTCGACAACGTGGAGCCTTATCTCCATGGAATCTTGGGAAATAGAGTTTTAAGTGTAGGACAGAGTGTGAAAAGATACAAGGGATGAAGAAATGTTGAATCTGTAGAGAGATAAATGGAGAAGAGGGTAAAAGTTGAGAAGAAAAATAAAAATATGTCCGTCGTAGGTCTTGAGGCGCGCCGGAATCCGCAGCTCAAGATAATAACTTCGCGGATGTATCGCTTTTCCTGGAACCCAAGCATATGGTCGCCGATGATCTTTTCCCCAATGGAATCGATTTTTCCGAGCGTACGATCAACCCGGAGTAGAAAACCGAGCACGTGCCCCATCGGGGGTCTTTTTTCGGGCGGGCAGGTGACCCTGCTTCCTCCTTTCCTCTCTTTCTCTCTTTGTAGCTTCCCTGGCGCACCCCTCTCTGGTCATCCAGTCTTGATGGACCAGATGACCATCGACCGTTTCTGCGCACATGCCCTTCGACCCTCTCCCCCTTTCTGTGACCTTCAATCTATCTCTAATCCCGAAAATCCATGAATAAACAAATAAAAGGGTCAGTTTGTTGTTCGTATAAATCATCGAATCGAATTGAATCGTTTTTTTTTTTTTTTTTTGCTAAATATATCGAACGAGAACTGGCAGCTCGAAACTGGTCCAAACAATTTTGTTCGGAATCGTAAATAAATCTCACGAATTTACGTTTTTATTTCGAATTAATTCGATAATTTTTTCCGGATTTAGTTCATTTGTTTTTTTTTTTTCAGTTCAAATTGAGTGATGGAAAAAAAAGATGAAAGTGAGTGGCAAAATTTCGACTCCGTGGGACATTAATTTGAGGCTGGAAACATGTGTCCAGAAAACTTAATTAGACGAGTCAAAAGAATAGAGACGACTGAACTGAAAACCATAAAATTCTTTCGCTTTTATTGACATTTTAACGTGGCAAATGGTCACGATACCTTAATAGCAAGGAGGCGAGAATTCAGAAGGAAAAAGGTGGTTTAGAGGGAAGGAAAGACGCGGAACGAAGGGCCGTGAAGCGGCGATAAAAATCTGTGAATCCATCGGAGGCTCCGAACTTTACAGCCTCCCAAATTTTTATGGCTTTTTCTCGCTTAAGGGCTAAAGTTTTTCTTGTTTTATGGAAAATCCGAGAAAATATGCTCGACGTTAATAAAAAAAAGTTACGCAAATGTCCCGCGGCGTTGACCCAGTTTTCATGACTGTTGACGTCCTGGAATCTCTCCTTGCGCGAAAGGACCTCACGCATGTAAAAAAAACTCCGATCGTTATCGTCTCTCAGCTCCAGCGCATAAACAAGGCCCCATATAGTGAATGATACAAATCGGGTGTCGCGCGATCGCTCTTCGATGCCTCTAACCGCAGCTTGACAGCCTCACCATTTTTACAGCTTTGCCCCGGGCCGATGCTGAATCAGGAATTTATCTCGAAATACAAATTAAAGAGTTTCGACCAAGTGGAAAATCAACATTTCCCAAGTGCCGTAAAAAATCCACCCTCACGAGCTATCGCGATTCGAAAACAATAAATACAACAATACATAAATAAATAAATAACTTAATCAATTATATTAATTAATTAATCAATTAATGAATTATATAATATAATATATTAAAGTAATTATAGTGAAAATATGAATAAATTAATAATAATTAATTAATTAATCAAATAATCTTGAGTGTTGATTAATGAAATGAAAAATTAATAAAAGAAATGAATAAATGACATTTTTAAAAAATAAAAGAAACGAACTTTTATTTATTAATCTATTTTGTTTATTTATTTATTATTTTTATTCATTTTTTATTCATTAATTAATTGATTCACTGATTATTAAAATATGAAAATGTTCATTAATTAATCGTTATTCATTAATTTATAAAATATTGACATTATAGTGTAATATCATGGATTTATTGATTAAAGTAATTAATTTTAATTACTCGATTCAAAGAAATGAAGTATCAAAAGTTGTAATTTTTTTTTTTTTTAACAAAAAGCTCGTCGTCCAATTTATTACGTTCGGTAACTTCCGCCCCGAAGAAACTTATACACACACGTCCATGTATTGAATATCAAGCTATAAATTAAATTCCTCCGTCTCTTTCCATCTCGTCGCGGCGAAGTGCATCTTTCGTCGTGGTATCAGCATTCGCCGCATTAACGCAAACACAGCGAGTTCTTATTGAAGCAGAGAGTCTTAGGACGTTGGCAATGATCTCGAGAGTCATGACGGCCGCTCACTTCCGCTTCATCGGACAAACCGGGCTCGATCAGCTCGGCTTTGGGGCTCGATCTTTGTATAAACAATCGCGCGGATTCATCGCCAACGCTCGCTGACGACGCGTCTTCGCCATCTCGTTGACAAAAATCCTCATTCATCCGCTCATTTATTCTAATCGCGCCATTTCTTATCGCATCGCTAATTAATCGAAAGAAAAAAAATCGTCTTTCGCCATATTTTTCGTGGCCATCTTGAGAAAATTCCAAAAATTTCCATAAAAAATGGCGAGTGAAAAAAAAATCAGGAAAATTATGGAAAAATAATGCAATTTCGAGGAGCAACGATAGGCGAGAGAGATCGTAACAACAGGTTACGGGGTAAGTCGTTGAGAGATTTGGTGTTTGGACATGAATCTTCTCGTCCTCCTTGCTTTGTGTCTCGAGAACGCGCGAACCTGCGGCTACCAAATGAAAGAGAAAAAAAGGATTCAGGGTTGAACGAACCCTCGAAAGGACAACCGCGAGACTTATTCCTCGAGAAGGATAGACATTTCTGTTGTGTATAGAGAATCTACGAGGAAAAAGATACAGAGATATATTTGAAAAGTTGAATGCAGGTCGATGCGGCAAAGGCTGCGGAAGCTTTACCCACGCGTGCGTTCATAATCAACGTCGATGTGCGTTCCACCAGAAAGATTCAACCTTTTTTTCTTCTTCTTTTAGTCAGTCTCCATTTTTTCTGCCTTTGGCTCTTTTTAAAAGATTTGAACTTGGTGCCCAGCGCAAATGTCGACGGGAATCAAGCTGATGGGAAGATCCATAGATACATCCGTAAGATTCGATCTACAGGGTGTCCCGGAAGTTGAATTCGAAGCGCTAAGAATATGAATAGGAAAAGCTCGTCGTACGAGGCTATCGAGACTTTTGAGTAAGCTTTGGATCTCCCTGTGTGACATTTTAATGCAGCAACGAATGAAAATAACGATCCGGCGAGCTATTTATTCGAGCGTCTCGTGCATGGACCCCTTAAGACGTTCCGCAACCGGGCCAGCACGTAGCCGGACACGAGAAGATGTTTCAAGTCCTAAAGTCTCAAAGACCCTGACTTTGCTTCTCGCTCGATTATTCCTCCCATTATCCAGACGCATTATGCACGATAAAACGCGACTTTGGATCTCGCAACATCCGGGACATTGAGAAAACTCAAAAGGCCTCTGTGGAACGTGGTTTCTGGTGCTCGCTGTTCAAACTTTATGTCCAAAAATCCAGCAGTCTTTCGGAGAGGCTTTATTTATTCTTCATATTCATTTTTTCACGAGTCATGTCTGTTTGGAATTTGAGAAAAAAATTCTTTTCCATTCACAGTTATCGGATTTCTTCGTAGGCACAATTATCTTTCGAAAAAAATTCCATCCAATTTTTTCAATTAATTCAATGAAATTTGGTGATAATAATCTTTAGCGTTAAATACGATAACACAAATTGTTCACAATTTTTTTGTCTATACATTCTGGTCGAATAATTTGAGTTTACAATATGCAAAATATATATATATATCCGAATCCTATGCTCTGTAAACTGGAATGCTCATTTATTCGAAAAGTATGTAGAAGAAAAATCTTAAAAAATGTGCATGTTCAAATTTCATCAAATTCTAATAATTTCGAATTATCCAATGCTTCAAATTGGCAACATTGTTGTGTGTAGCCACCCTTCTTAACATCGTTTCGCAGAGGATAAGAAATTTTTTTCTCACCTGTACTTAAGGCTCTCGGTCCTTAAAGGCCAAAATAAAAATAGCTGGCAAAGCAATGCACCGGCAACTTTGGTTATTCGTCATCATTAGGTCTTACGATAATTTATTTTTGGCATTTGTATATGGCGTGTACATGGTAGCGCGGCGAGAAAGAATTTTCCTTTGATCCAGAGACAGAGCAACAAGCGACTGTTTACCGAGAGTTTCACAATGTGAAACGCACGAGCACACGTGTGTAGAACGGAGAGCCTCACGATTCGTTGTATTGTATTTAATATTGAGTCACTACGTGGAATATATATTTTCGATGTATAATTAAATAAAATTCAATTGATAATAAAGGCCCCGAGGCTCTGAAAATGCACGTAAGCTCTTTGGTACTTAAGCAGCCGCGCGAGGCCGAAAGAGCACGAGAGAGAGATACATATTTTGCGGAATGGATTACGATCGTAAAAGCCCGGCAAAATAATCGGCAGGTCACGATCTTTGACGGTGAGATCGCGAGAACTCCTCGCGAGAGAGTCAATCGAAAAGCGGCAGAGAAAGAGAGACAGAGATTCGAATTACCCGCGTGCTTCGCTAGCCGATAGTGGGAGAACGAAACGTGACGTCACGCGATCTTTACGTACCAGAGAAAACATTGGGTCGGTCCTGAAAGCCTGACATTTCCAAAAAATCTTTCGGCCCCTCTATTAAGGGCTGGCCGACGTAAAAAAAAAGTAAAATCCTCGAAAAACATTATTTATTCGATTTTAATTAATATTTTCAATCAAAGCCCTTAATTTTGTTAATTCGAGTTAAAAAATGATGGAACGAATGTTCCTAGCCGGGTAACCCCTTAAAAAATACTCACATTTATTTATATATCCAGCATTCACTTTCTTTTTGATGATTTTGTTTTTTTTTGTATCCTCGTTTTGTCTTCCACTCGCGTTTTCATATCCAGAGCCGAAGAGCCTTTGCTGTGTCGAATGAATAAACGGGACGATAGCGATTGGGCGTGTAGCACGGTAGTGCCGGAGCGCGTTGACGGCAGCATTTTTTCACGCAGATGATATCTCGGAGGATTTTTACACGGTACATATATACACTTATTTCGGTCCCTTGGAAATTTACTCCCAAAGACTAATGTCTCGAGATACCGACGATAAATCAACAAACGCTTTAACCATTTTTTCTCGTATGCCTATCACCGGACACGTATTAAGCTTATGTACGTCTTTTATGCACGTGTCGCTCTTTAAACGTCGAAATATGTTGCTTGCTGTGATAAACCGTACACACAATAAAAAGGGTAAGTGAAAACGATTAAAGTAATATTCAAACTTTCAAAATTTCTTCATTTACATAAGTCGAACTTTTACTTTTGACTCTTTCGCAATTTTCAGGCATAATTTTTTTCCAAAAAATGATAAAAATAAAAATGTGCGACTCAAAAATGAAGTGGATGTTGAAAAACATTCGAATCGAGTGAATTTACTTCTCCAGATAATTTCTGGAGCTCTTGTCGAGTCTAAAAAAAAGTCGGGGTCAAAATGACCCAGTGTGTCTAGGAAGGCTCAATATTGAACTCGTTCGGGAAAGCTTTTCCGATAATTTGGAGCCTGGACGAGGCGTATAGTCGATTCGATGACTTCGGTTGATTGGACCTCCTTGATTCTCTAATCATTATCCTGGAGGCTCTATTAGGGTCACACTTTCTCCGTAACCGCGTGTTCGCCGACCGAAGACAATGGCTGTGGTGTGCGATCATGCGAGTACACTCGGCTTATTGTTACACATACACTATCAACAAAAAGTTTAGTCAATAAACAAAACAAAAAGCCCATGTCCTCAAACTCGCTCATTAACTATTTATTAATTTTCCCTCTAAATTCGCTTAATTACGCGTTATTCCATTATTCAGAATTCTGGAGATGGAATTTTCGACGTTCGTCCGAGAAAACTCGAGAAATTTTCCTCGCGAGCCCATTCCGATCGAATCAATTCATGCCAATTATTTATTCCCGTCGATTTTTCAGACACTTCCGGTGAAAAAACTCGATCGAACGTCTAGAATCGAATTTACTGGCCCACATCGTGAGGCTGAACAAACGAATCACCTTGCTGGAACGAGATTTCGTTAAACTTGTCGAAATCAATCCCTCGATGAGAGAGAAACAAACGAAAATCGATGAGAAATTTTTGTTCACGCAGTCATCAACGTTTGTCTGAAAATTTCAGGCAAAAAATTTTTTTTTTTTCACCCTTGAGGCAAGACATGTTTATAAACTTTCTAATGATAATGTACATGTTCATTATACATTTGTACACCTCGTGTGCATTAGTTTATAGGACGCGTGCGAAACTGGTATGTGAAAAGGTACAACGTTACATGTAACCGTGAGATTGGTCGCGGCCAGTGAAATTATAACGTTGAAAATAGTTGCTTCTACCGGCGACCGGGACAAGGAAACGAAGCAACGTTATTTTGCGTACAGCATCGTTTGGTCGACGGTAATCCGAGGCTGAAGTATATGGAGAAAATAGTTGAAACGATATGCGTCGCCGACACAAGAAAACGCAATTCGAAGGTTCAGTTATACATGTCATCCGAGTACTTATATGGTAACTGCAGTTCTCCAGTGAGTTGCAGCGCTCAGGAGCAACAGATGACAAGAGAATACGAGTCACACGCTCCTGGAGGATGAAAAAAATTGCAGTGACTCTTCCGCGCAACAACGCGAACGATTAGGTCGAAAAGATCAGCGACCGCGCTTTCTATTCGCGAACTGAAACAAATTACGAAAAAAAAAGATTCCAAAACGAAATTTTAACGAGTAAAAATGAATTTTCCGAGCTTCTAGTTTCTCCAGGCGTTTAAACTTCCGCAAAGCTCCTCGCAATGGCATTCATCAGGTCAATAAAGTTTCGTGAATCGACGCCCGAGCTTTCGACCTTTTTTGCAACGCGTACGCAGCCTCGTTGCGATCTCTTGGCGCTCCGAACCACAGCAGGCAGTCACGCGTCAACGATTTCCGATCGATCTCTAAGGCGCGTGGACCAGCCATAATAACAATATATCGAGTCGAAGGCTCGATCGATTGATCGCGGGGTGTCGCGCTCGCCGATCGAACAGTGCGAGCCTACAATTATCACGGTGTATTAATGCCTCCGCTTTCTTACGCCTGCTTCATCGTGATTCATACAGAGACACCCAGGCTTTTCTATCTACAGGGTGACCCTCTCTGATGGACTAAAAAAATCCGTAAAAAACACATCAACGGCGAAAATGAAAACGAAAAAATTATCAAATTAATTAATTATTAATAAGTCATTGACATTAATTATTAATTACTCTCTCAGACGAAAATCACGTGGGATGCCCTTGAAATTTATCGAACTATGGATTGAATTCAATTTTTTCGATCGACCGTTATAAAAATAAACAAATAATAATAATAATAAAGAAAAATCCAGGGAGAAAATAAAAATCGTGGGACGCCCTTAAAATGTAAAATTTTCAAAAGTTGTCGCTTATGGACTAAAAAAAAATCAATGAAAAAAGAAACCTCCACGGAGAAAATAAAGACTAAAAAATTATCAATTCAATGAATTATTAATTAGTCATTGAAATAAGTGATTGATTTAAGCTTTTGGGTCATCGTCTCGTTTTTCCGAGATGCTGCGGCAATTATTAATAAAAATGGGACACCCTGTATAGAAATGAGATCTCATTGTGAGATCACGAGCGCCGGGAAACCAGCGTGCAATTCACGAATATTATTGACTCGTTCGGTACCGGTAATTCCTTGCACATACGTTCTCATATTAGATAAATCGATCCCGATTATTGTACAGACGCACGAGTAGTTAAGATTGCAACAGACGTAGAAAATTGCGCTTGACCGCGACGAAAACAAAAACGGGTTGTATTAAGGTACAACCATCGCGTTTTTCTCTCAGTTTCTTCCATTTTATTTCCCTACGATTTCTCTCAAACCCCATTGCCAAACAAAACATACAAAAATTTTAATAATTATTAGCTCGAATTCTACACTTTCAGGTTTTTCAATTCAATATCTTCTGCACATATTTTTCGTAGTACGAATTCCCCGCTTGCCACTTCTCTGCAGAATCTCAATTCGAGTGTCCGGTCACACTTGTTATTTGAGATTCAAATTAAAATGAACAAAAAATTAGTAATATAAACAAAAATTCATTCAAATTATTTTTTTAAAATAATTTAATTCCTATATTGATTTAATTTTTCAATATTAATGCCAATTTGAATGATTCCAGTAATTTAATTTCAAAACTAATTTGGAAATTGAAACTATTCAGTAATTAAAATAATTTGGAAATTCATACAATGAATTATATAAATTATATAATTGGAATAACAATTTTCTTATATTGTATCATTAAATATGTAATCATTTAATAATATAATTGACTGTATTATATAATTCTACTAAATCATATAATTCAATACATATTTCAATTGATTATATATTATATAGAATTATATAGAAACTAATTATACAAATGATGTAATTTAAATAATAATTTTTCTTTATATTATAATTAATTTTTTAATAAATTCATAGCTAAATTAAGGAAATTATATAATTTCAATGAATCATATTTATCAATTAATATTTAATTAATATAATTTAATTGATTTGGATATAAATTGAAAAAATAAATTTCCAAATTGAATTAATTTGGAAATCAAATAATCGATTAATAAATTTGATTTAATTAATAAACGGATTATTGTCACATGGATTAGAGACTTTTAACGAGGCGCATTCGTTTCCCGGTGCAGCTGCAATATGATTCGAAGCGCAATCAAGATTTAGGAGAAAATTGAAGAATGATGAGTCGATTGATGGTTTATCGATCGGGATAGGCGCCAAAGAGGCAGGGGCAAGGGAGAGGCAAAGCATCGGGCGATAGAATACGGTGAGGCATCGAGGAAAAGTCCTCTTTCTAACCGCGGCATGTTTCCGAGCACCTGGTTCCTCTGAAGCCTGTCTCACTCATTTTTTGACCCCCGCACAGGCAACTTACGCACACGTGATGAACGAGCAGATGCTATGAGATCGTCTCGTGCGGGGAGGTGTGGAGAAACTTCTTCCTCTTCCCCTCTGCTGCCCCTTTTTCTCATAATTATTCCTACCATTTTCATGTGTGAGCCTGATACGTGTTTCTCCATGACGTGGGTTTCGATCTGTTTGCAAACCTATTGCCAGATGCACGAAAAAAAATATTAAGGCCATTGACCACACGAAAGAAAATGCTCTGCCAAGATCGATGAAGAAAAAATGAAAAAAATGAAAAAATTGAAGACACGGATTCAATTTTTTGTCGCAGTCTTACCATTTTTTTTCCAAATTCCTATTAATAATGGCTTTTTTTATATTTCGTAATAATGTTGGAACCCGAAAATCCATTACTGCCTTGAAAACTGGCTTGTAAAAAAATTAATCAAAATTAAAATGAAAAAAAAAAAAAAAAAAAAAAAACTATTTTTCGAACCCATGCGATTACCGGAGGAAAATTGAGCCGGCGAAACAAAGAGATCGCGAGCCAGTGATCGCATGATCGCGAGAAACATGTGCCTGCTGGGCTTGGAGCTTCTTCTTACCGTTACGCATCGAGCGTCTTTTATCACGAGGAAAAAATCTTCCTTCCGGATGGTGAAACTCGTGACACTTACGGGAACGAAACGTTTTTGAAAAGTCCACCCCTCGCGGCATCGGGCGGTATAAAAACGCGAGAGCATTCAGCTGGAAGCCGAATTTCCCCTCATCGGAAAAAAGAAAAGAAAATGAATAAAGGCCTCGTGCTTTATGAGCTCGACGAGGCTGGCGCGCTCGCTGCCGAACATTGTACAACACTTTTGACAGATTTAACAACTCGGAGAAAATCTGGGAGGCTGCGTCATGGACCAGAGGGAGAAAAACACATTTTCACGAGAAAAATAAGAACGAGCGTCGTTACTAATAACGGCCAAAACATGCAAAAGCGATTTCGTTGCTCATCGACAGGTTTTTCCTTCCGGCACTATTTTTTCACCGTTTCAGCAAATAAAATACGATCAGAGGGTCGATCTGCGGTTGACGATTCCCTCCAATCCAACCTTCTCGTGGGGAAGATGTTCACACGTACATAAATCCGACCGTCCCGAGAAAAGCTTCCAGCTCCTCGGCCAACCTGTCCCCTAAAGCCAACGGACATTCCCACACTTAACATTATCCTTACCTTCGTACACGACACACCGATTGACAACGATTTCAAAAAGTACGTTTCGACTGCGACATCGATGAACACGCACGAGTCGAAATTTCAAATCCAACCATTCGAGTCCCATCGTCACATTAATTTCCGGTTATTGTTGTCATCAACAGATTTTTTATTTTTCGTTCAACACGCCCCCCCCCCCCCCCCCCCGGAATGGTGCACAAAAATGTGAAGAAAAAAAAAAAGGTAGTTAATTTTTTCATCAGCCAAATACGAAGTGGAACGAAAAACTGAATGTTCGTATTTTTTAAGAGAGCGAAATTAATTTTCTGACAAACTTGCACGTCCGTCGAAATAATTCGACCGGAAAAGACGATTTTTATATTATTTTCACATGGCACAATGTAAGAACGAACCTCCGTGAGAAATTCGATACGCCTTCGGCTAACATTGTAAAAAAAAAAAAAAAAAAAAAAAAAAAAGAGCCGGAATAAATAAAAATGTGAAAAGGAAAAGATACAAATGGAATACAAGGATTTGTGTATATTTTTAAATACTTGGTATCTGGATCACCGGACACCGGAACAGTAGTATTTTTTGTCCCTCACAAAGAATCGTTTTTCTGGCTCGGTGGGTGTGAGTGTGTGTAGATATAAGGTTAAAAATATGGAAGATCGTTGTGTGTACGCGATATCGACGAATCGAATTGTTGGCGTGTATCACGCTTCTTCAACGTTGCAATGTGCCAAGTGTGACTATTCCAACGATTCCTATCGCTCCACCTTTTTGAGGCCATAATAAATGTCCTTTATTGTCATTCCCAAAACTCTCATCCTCCGGGGGGTCGATGACTTTTGACGAAAATACAGCACGAGCACCTCTGCCTCGTGTATTAAAATACTTGTACATCGAAACTTCATTAGTATCGAAGGATTTTTTAGTTGGCTCGTTAATCGATGATTAATGATAAATAATTAGCTGCCATGCAGGCGCTCATCATTAATGAGCTATTAAGAGATGAGGAGCATGAGCTTCTGAATCAATCGAAAGGAATACCGATTTTTTTTTCGTACGAAAACTAAAAAAATGAGTAGATAGGCTAAAATAATGCATCGTGTATTCATGAAATTAAATGAAAACGAAATGACAATGATCGATGATTAATTATGCATAATTAATGATTGGAGACTGGTGGAGAATAAAAATGTAAAACCGACGACTCGAAAATATATAAATAAACTTTTGCTACTCCGGAAAATGCAGAATGATCGTTTAAACATAAAATTTGATTCGTTACTCGTTGGCTAATTAAAGAAATGATGTGTACAATAATTACGAGAATGAGAGACACATTAATTCGTTAATTGCATAAAAAATGATGGAAGCGTTCAGGGAGGTCTTTCGTTCAGAGAACCACAAGATGGTCAGCAGCGACTCAACGCACTTGCTTATATGGATGAATGAGATATAAATTATGTTGGTTAAACCAAGAGGAAGAAAAAGCCTCGATCCAGAGGCTCAAATATTAAAACTGCGGTTTCAAAATGTACACGCGTTAATACATGAGACTTTGTACGAATGTATAAAAAAAGACTCTCCGAGAGAATTTCCGCATATTTCTTGCCTTTGAAAAACATTGGCAAAAGTTGAATGACCTTCAAAATATTCGAATCAACAATTTTTTGACAATTATTTTCAACATTAAATGTAAAATTCGTGTCGTTGCGAACTTTCGGTTCCAATTTTTTGCTCGACAAACTCCGTCATGCTTCTTAATGGAGAATTTTATTTTTTCTTTTCTATGAGGTTTGGAAACCTCCTATCAAGAGTCGCGGCAGCGGCTCGACGTCGAGTATTAAACGAGCCGTCGTTTCACGACGTCACAGAAAGTTTAAATCGTTTTTACAGGAAAACGAGGCGACAGAAAATTTTCGTATTAAAACTGAATTTTCTATGATTTTCAATCTTTCGAATGAGCCTTGGTGGAGCAGAATCCATCCAGCGAATCCAGGGAAATGTAGAATTGGAGATTTTGGTCGTGAGATTGGGGACACTTTTTTGAATCGACAGTTTCTTAGAGTCGGAAGGGCGTATAGATAAATACTCCGACGAGCCTACCGCCTTAATATGCCGTGGGACAAGAAACAGGCGAAGAATCGAAAAAACAGTTAACCCACACACAGACCTTGCGGTTTCCTCGTCCTCCACACACAGACTCAAATAAAATATTGTTGGAATTAAATATGCGCACATCCGCAGAACATAATCCATGCATCTTTTCATCCCCGGCGCACACAAGAGACTCGGGACTCAAGGGGATTATGATCTGGTGGTTAATCTTGTGGTTAGCGGGTAAAGTACAGCGATGACGCGGCACGCACGTCGCGACAGAGGACCCTCAAAAGATAGGAAGAAATAAAAGGATAGAAAAGCCTGTGATTGTGCGAGCGATCTTCGTCCGACGACGGGACATTGATAAGGCGCGCGAGACTTTGTTATTCAACGTGTGTCTATAATTTATTTACAACGTGAGTAGATTTTTCTACAGGCAAGAAACAAAAATGTCGAATTTTCAAAAAAAAACGTTAAAAAATGATTTTTTGTTCGTAACTCAAGAAAAACTGATGAAAATTTGGATTCTCACCTGACGCGTTCACCACGAATATTTCCTTATCTCCGGCCTGCTTTGCTTTCCTTTGGGTGTTCCGCAGTTTCGAGAAAAATATGTTAAGAGGATCAGGATTCTCGTTCAGTCCACATGTCGTTTGGTTTGCCATAAGAAAATAAGGACAAAAAAAAAAAGAAAACGAGAGCTGTTGGTCCGTTAGTTATGGGACTATGCCGACCTGTCGCGTTCGCGCTATCGGGACCCGATTTTGTTTGGCTCGTTATCACCAGACCGAGACCCACCCTCCAAATTTCTTGTGGATATACATGAGCATTTTTCCTTCATTGTCAACGCATTCCACGAAACGTCCTGCCTCGAAACGAGGCGTTATCATCGTTTGTCGTACTTACAGATTAGTCTCTTCCTCCCTCCCTCCCTCCCTCCCTCTCTTTCTCTTTATCGTAACCGATAATGGCCCAAATCTGGATTTAACGCTTTCGAGCGGATGCGTCACAGCAAAAACCAAAGTGCATATTTTCAGGCCGGGAGAAAAGTGCGCCAGGTTTTCAAGCATACAAATAAAGATGGTCGAAGATTTCGGCATTTCAATTGTTATTTTCGGACGAGGAAATTAGTGCAGACACGATAGAGAGAGAATGAAAAGAAAAACAAAAAAACAAAAAACTAAGTCAATTTCTCCGGGTGTTCGTATTTTCGTTGAATTCGGGCGATGGTCCGCCCGAAAATAATTGCCGTGAATAAATATCGAGGAATAAGGAGTGACGCGGAGCTCAGAATCCAATTCACACTCTCCTTCGAGTTGCGGATCATTTCGAAACATCTTTTCCGGCTGATTCGGGATTAATTCATAAGAGGAAAGAGTTAATAAGTCGCTAATAAGACGTTTCCGCTTCCAACGAGAAAGGAAGGATAAGTAAAAGGAAATAAAAATGGGAGGAACGAGGCAGCTGACAGGATCGACGATAATAGCCGTTCGATCTCTGCCCAATAATTTCACAGCTAGTTCTCCCGGAACTACAAGAAATTTCAAAGCTGATACCGCGACGACCACGGGCCTTTTGGTTCCGACCAATTCCCTCAGATCTGTGTGGTCAAGGTGTTTCCCCACTAGGCTCGTTATACATTTTAACGGCCGTTACATAGTCTTGTTTCATCATTCTTGCATGCCCGTTAACATCGAATCCGAGGTCGAACAAGTTAGCTAATAATACTTGCCCATAATATACAAGATATTCTATGCTTCGTATTCCAACCGCTTGGCATTCCACCTATTTGTATACAATCAACGTACCAAAATTCTTCTTCACTAATCGGTGTCCCTGATTTTTCTACAAATTTTTGCATAATTATTTACATTACATTACATTAATTAGTATCCAACAATAATTAACATGATTCGCAATTATATTTTTATTCATCATTGTATCGAAATAATAATAAAATGACAATGAAAATTATACATTTTTATTCCATAACGATATATTTTGCATACAATAATGAATAGGATTTATAATTGTTATTTTATTCATCATCGTCTGATAATAGTTATTTTATTCTTTTTTTCTATTTATTTTTTGTCCTATTGTTTTATTATTTTTATCTATTATTTTAATAATAGAGCAAATAATATAAATAGCTATAATAATCGGATAATAATGAATTAAAAATCAAATAATAATCAATAATGAATAAAATAATAATCAGAAATCACATAATAATTATTATCATTATTATAAATAACTTTTTCCATCGTAATATATTTTAAGCACAATAATGAATACAATTAATCATTGTTATTTTGATCGTCGCGGTATCATGATAATAATAAAATAATGGAACGAATAATATGAATAGCAACGATACTAAAATTTATAATAATATATTTTATACGTAATAATGACTATGATTTATAATTGTTACTTTAAACATCATTGCATTGCAATAATGATAATAAAATGAAAGAACAAATAATATAAATAGCAATAATACTAAAATATTATTATTAATAATAATTGTTATACATATTTTATTTATAATCACATATTTTATACATGATAATGAATACAATTTGTTACCGGCATTTTATTTATCGTTGTCTAATAATAATATTATTTGTACTTATTTATATTATTCATCGATATTATGGAATATTATTATTGATAATTATGATTGTTATGATTGAAAAATGTAGTCGAATTTAATTGTGTATTGCAATACTCGATATATTAATTAAAGGATATTGTGTCTATTTAGCAATTTGATTTCTCAGACGCTAGGATTTTAGCGATTAAAGATTAAGAGAATATTCCGTTTTTGTATTGACCTATATATTATTTATTTCTTTGGTGAATTCGTATGAAATGCCTCATGGATATCGACAAGCCAGTCGATTCCAATACCGCCTCGGGTCAAAAGGCCACCACGGTCTTTCCAATAGTTTTTTGCCTCGTGCAGATTCAATCTAAAGGCTTATTATTGATTTCGCGAGGGTGTCCGATCGCCCGTAATATATTTATTACGTAATGATTTAGTTGATCTATGATGCACCCCATGAATATACGCGACCCAGGCACGGCCTGCGAGTTTGCTCTTTTTAATCATTCGCCATCTCACTTACTGTTCACTTTTGTCTCGCTCACGTTAACACCTTCTTCTCTTCTCACACTCCCACTATACTACGACGATTACTTCTTTTTCCATCACCTGCCCTTTCAACAGCTGTCCACGTTGATTTATCGATCCTCGTGTAATCTCGCTTATTACGTATATTTACGCAGTACGTGGAGAAATCCTTCCGATCTTTTCTATTCCCTCCTCCCATACGAGAGACTGCGGTCCAGAGTCGAATTTTTGGGTTGAATTCTTCTCGGGGTCAATTGGTCGGGGGGTCGGGGTCTCTGGCTAAAAATTGAGTTGAAATTTGTGCTTTCAACGCGAATTATATCGAAAATAATCATTTTGCAATTTTTTTTCGACAATTTTGCAAATTTGCTCAATTTAAGGTCGAAATTCGCACGAACGTAAATCATTCGCATTGTTCGCGTTTATACATTTTCAAAACAGTCCCCATCCACTGCAATTCCATCATAAAAGCAATCTCCAAGGATCGAAAAGTCGCCTCGTGCTCGTATAAACAGGAAAAACCGAAGAAAAGTCTCGTAGCAGAGAAAAATGGGATTTACTGGTAAAACTGAGATTGAAGGCGAAGGCCAGAGGGGAGTTTTGGAAAGGCGTCTTGTAAAAGATAGGGTAGAAAGACCCGTGACCAAAGTTCATCAGCCACGTGGCCAAAGAAGCATGTGTTTTAAAAACTAGCGCAGACTTATTACCCGAAACATCTGCTCACTTACTATCCTCTCTCGCTCTCTTAACTCCACAATATTATTCTTTCACGCTCTCGATGCTGCTCGAGAGCTTTCCGAAAGAAAGACATTGCTTTCGTAGGCGACCGATACGTCTCGTTCTATTTTCGATTATTTCTATTCTCGAAAATCATCCACGCGTCCGTGACTTTGCGGTAAAACCCAAAATTCTTGACTATTCAAAAAAAATAGCATTCATCGAGAGGCTTCTCGTTTCGTTGACATTTTCGCCCGGCAAAGAACAGCCAGAAGCACCAAATCACCCACAAAACTCTTTCCCAACGCCCTGAGACAACACACGAATTTCGTGACAATCGCCTTTTTTCAGAAATCTCTCGCTCTCGGAAATAATTGGAAATCCTAAACTAGGAGACGCTTTTTCAGGCTTGCTCGCTGTGAAACCTCTCGCAACTTCGGCAAATCCACCTTTTCGTGCTGCACCAAGAAACGCGTGAGGTGGGACAGGCACGCGACTATTTTATTCTGAAACAAACACAAAATTACAGTTAACCCGGCGTGTGTACTCTGGCTCTTTAAAGGAACAGTCCAAACAACAAAATTTCATTTTTTTCTGCTTTTTAGATGATTGTCCAATTTTTATTAACAACGGTTTTGCTTTTCTGAATTGGACAGATGCTGGACCATATAGTAGACGCTGCAATGAATAACCAAGAATTCTTTAAGATTATTCGGAAGCCCAGAAAATTTTGTAAACCCGACTGTTCCCCAAAGACCACGCCGAATTAAGAAAATAACAAGATTCCAGAAATTGAATTATTTTCCAATCACGTCGTCCAGTTTTTTGTTGCTTGCGATTGGAACCGATATGATTTTTTTCCACTTTTAAAATTCCATGGTTTTCTTTGATCGAAAACTGCGTTGGAATCGAGTCGAACCGTTGGAGGAAAATTTTCAAATCCACTGTTAAAAAATGTGATAGAAATAAAATAAAATTTGATGAAAATTCATAATTTTTTTTTTCAATTCAATTGACAAAAACCACTTTTGTGGTTTCGTGAAGTCGACTACTCCCCTTATTCCATGATACGGTGAAGCGGAATGTCATTTTCACGGAAAGGTTGAGAAAAGTCTATGATTTTCATTTTTTTGAGTTCAATGACCTTGGAAAAAAAAATTCGGATTATTTTTTCGAGCTCGAGACAGCGGATGCGTATTTCATAAGTAAAGAATGGTCAGGATGGAGTCATCGAGGAAAGACCGTGTTTGGAAGGCTGTGTTGGGCCTGTTAAGGGTGTGCCATCGATTTGGGCCGAGCCCTTTAATTATGGATCGAGCACGCGCTCTAATTGCCCGGTGGTCCAACACGCGAGATCATCTTGTTGAATGCCTAGTCCTTCGTAGTTCTATGACGAGGATTCATCGGCTGGAATAAAAAAAAAAAATATATCCCTCATTTTGACGCCCTCCATTAATTTATCTGATTATCATCGATTCCGAGCCACTGGCCGAGTATGCAATTACGTTGATCGAAACGTGGTCGAACAATCGTTTGATCCTATTTCCGCTTTTCCACTATTCGGTCAGGGGCACCTTCGGAAAAGCGTGGAAAGGGTCAGGGGACTCATGTGCAGTAAATATTTCTCAATGTCAGTTTTTTCGATAGTACGACGTTTTCCGAAACAATAGTTAGACGAGGCCTTGCTCGTACGAGGACGACAATGAAGCAACGAATTTTTGGCCGGATGCGAATTCTGATGTGGAGGTTTGGCCGAACCAGGTGCGAAGAAAGCATGACAAAGCGGACGTCGACTGTGGTCCTGATAGAGATTCAGAATCACCAGCTACGCCACCCTCGTACATGCTTCAAGAGAAAAAACGATGGGGGGAGAGGTGGTTGTTTTTGTGCGAGGAAAGAGCGTCGAAGGGTGGAGAAGAAGGGCATAAAAAAATGGGAAACGTACAACAATGAGGTTGAATAACTTCTGGGAGGTAAAAATGTAGGAGCAGTTACTACTTTCTGTTTTTTTCTTCATATTCAAGATGGCAATGTTGGATGTTGACACGGAGTCTTGATGTTAGTTCTCGAGGCACATATGCATCTGGCTTTTGGTGATTGTTTGGTTTCCAGCCAAATAAGACAGAAGACGAAGGAGAGATTCTTCCTGCAAGAAGATCCTTTGGCAGGATGAAGAGCCATGACTGGTTCTTGGTCGTTTGACAAGAGCAACCCTACGGAAGGGTGGCTTCCTTACCGGGAGGCAAAGGAGCGAAGTGAAACGAAGAACAGAGAAGAATGAATGAGAGGCGAGTCAGTGAGAGGGTGTTTAGAATTTCATTTCCGGGCATGCATCGAACGAGCACAGCATCGGTACAGGCGAGGTAAAGTTCCGAATGCCGAGCACGCTGCCGCTGCTGCTGCTTTACTGTACAACCAGCATCATCGAGATCTCTTCTCAAAGCGACACACTCGCGCATCTGTCTGCAGATGCGGAGCAGATGCACATACACACGACCCCTCGCGACCCATACGTTTAGCTGTAATGCGGATGGTGTATGTAGAGTACATAACTACCTACGCTCTGGCACGCGTCTGGCCCAAGGGCTGGCCATATAATTGCAACCCTTTGCCTTCCTCCCTGCCTGCCTGGAGCGAAGCTTTCCGTTTACTTTTCTATATCACTCAATTGTCACCTTTTTGGAAATGACTAATCCATGCGGAAGCTGCTTTGTTGGTTGCCGCGAATATTCATGATTTTCCATCAAGGCCCAAAGATACTCTGACATCTCGGGAAGATCGATTTTTTTTCGAGTAGCCTCTTAAAATGCTTTTTGGACCTTAAAATTTATTATGGGCCTTAAATGTGTTTTGGGCCTTAAAATGTGTTTTCGGGCCTTAAATTGTCTTTTGGGCCTTGAATTGTATTTTGGGCCTTATAATGTGTTTTTTCTCGATTTTCCTATATTTGACATAATTTTACAAATTAATTATATTCCGATGATCGAACCAGAAGAAAGCGAAAGAAGAGCAACACGATTTGGGACTGAATAAAAATTCTGAAGCAAGAACCAGCGACGCGTAGTTGTTTCTTCTTCAATCTCGCATGTTTATGTCTCCGAGTCGCATCGTCACCTCATCTCGGGTCTGTTTCTATGGGGACGGCGTGTTGCCACAAGCTGCAGCGAAGGTTGAATGCAAGAGGGAAAGAGAAAGAGAATAATAGGCGAGGACATTGATCGGAGACATCATGGCAACGTGTATATGTAAAAGTTCATCTGGGGGGCCCCGAGAGGCTTCAAGGAATCTGTCTCTAAGAGTTTTGAGGGAAGCGGAGTAGACGGAGGATAAATCGATGCAGCAAGATGACTACGGGCTCATGGAACGTGGACAGATGCAAAAATGTTGAAGTGTAACGAGAAAGGAGGAGCAGGGAGCTGTGGATAAACGATAAAAGCGAAGAATCAATGGGATCCTATGGCCAAGACGTTCACCTGTCCACACAGCTCTTCATTCTGTCTTACGTGCCGAAGAAAAACGTTTCTTCAGGCTCGTATGATGATCCATAGTCACAGCATCCCTAACCCGTGATTTTTGTTCCCTCAAATCGAAGGATTCGAAAAACGTTGGCATCTTGGGATCATCCGGTCCTGCGAGAATGTCACCTCACCAAAAGTTCTCCGTGCGACTGGTGCTCGCTCGCGCTACCAACAAAAGAAGCTCCAGGCTCTTGCTTTGTCGGTGTCTTCAACCCTCGGACCGAGACGCCGCTGTCGTCCTCTTCCTTTGTCACTATTTCCTTGCTCCCTACCTACAGCCCTATTCACCGGAGGACTTTGGCTTCGAAACGCATTCACGCGCACGACACTGAACCCTCTACATTCGCCAAAGAGGCCTGTGGATCACCCAACAGCAAGTGCAGATTCCCTTGCGTAAAAGCGCGCTTCGCAGAGCAACGCACAAGTGTAGCGCTTTGCTTATGTATTTTCTGGTCTAGCAAAGAAAAACGAATTTCTCTCCTAAAGCCCCGAACCTTCCGTTGCATCTAAAAATATGTAAAAGCGATTCAATTTTTTTTTTTAATTTTCTTTCCACACGTTTTCCAATTTAAACGTTGGAAAGAATAAGAAATGCGAAAAAATGCAGAAAATCTATTCAAACATTTTTTTTTCTATTTTTCTTTTTCCCGAAAATCGTAATTTTTCCTGCATTTTTTTTTTTTTTTAAATTCATTTCACAACGAGAAGCACGTTTGAAATGAAACTTTAAGGGACTTCCCTGCTACGATTACGAGGGAGTTACAAAAGTCGTAGAGCTGTAGGGGTTTTTTCCCTTCTGACATATTGGTCGAATGTCATTTTTAGTCTGACAGTTGAATGAAAGGATGCCCGGAAGTGTCCACGCGACTACTCGCACCCCACCGGAACTTGGAGGAAATAAGTTTTTCAACTGACACATAACACGGGTCCAAGGGCTGCTTGGATTGCTGTGCAAGTTCCGCTGGCTAGTCCACGGACCGTCAGCTCTTCAGCGTCTCTTCAGGGGGCCTTTAAGAAAATATTAAGTTCGAGGGGGGGGGGGGGGGGGGCCCCGACATTTTCCGGGTCCTCAGACCGACAACTCTTCGTTTTAGGATATTTTAAGTTAAGGATCTTGGGGTGAATGTTTGTTAAGGAAGGCTCGACGTAGAGTTTTTTCGAAAAAATGAAATTTTCGATATTTTCCTACCCCGCGTTGCAGGAACGTTCTGAAGTGAATTATTTCCTGAAATTGCCTCCGGATTTTATAGGCAAGAGCATGAAACCCCTTAATTCCAAGGTCGGATGTAAAAGACGAATGCTTTCCCCTACTCGTGCCCTCGGCTGCCCACAGATCTCATAATTAAGCCGGTACGAGTTTTTCCCTAGATTTCCCGTCCAACGATCATCTACCACTTTAGAAGCCACGCTCCACGACACGCGTGTACGAGTCGCGTGCCGGAAATGACCAGCCGGATGCTGTTGACATCCGAGCCTTTCCCTTGCCTGGTTCGCTCACTGAGCTACGAGCGAGGAGGCAATCTCATAGTTTCTCCAGTGTCCTGAAGGACTGCGTTAGCTTTTTTCCTTCAAGTCCTTCAACCGAGATCGGGAGATTGTTTACTTAATACAAAGAGAATGGAATTCTTGATGAGCCAAGAGCTGGGAGCATGAGCAACGGTGAACATCGCTGCACTTGATCGGGCCCAGGAAGACCCAACGATCTCTTGGCGATCGGGGACTACTCCGGCGATTAAAAATCTTTCCTCCAGGCTTGAGCCTGACAAACCGGTTCACTTTTTTCCCGATGCCTCGTGGTGTTTTGACAAAAACCTGACGAGGATCATGTAATTAATTCAACTTTTTTTCCGCTCGCATCCTTTTTTGCTCGACGCCTTGACCAGGTGCCAAATCTGGTGAAGTTATGCAAGCAGAAAAAAAGTTGAGTGACGATAAATTTGGGCACCGGTCGGAAGGCTGACCATATAGTTTTCCATCTCTCTTAACCTGGAACCCGTTTATTCTTGAAAAGAAAGCAACACCCTTTTGTGGTGTTGGTGGGCTTATGGAGATACGTAAACTAGTTGGTCCGTGTCAACCCTTGCCTGGTGATTCGGATTTTCATATAATTACAACCCTCGGACGAAGGATCAGGCTCGGTAGGTATCTGGTTTGCACCTTGACAGCAAAATGTATCCGAAAACTCGAGAGACCGATGTAGAAAGATTGACAGGGAGGAAAAAACTTTCTGGCATTTTTGGTCTCTTTCTAGTTCAGCTTGCAATTCCGCCAACGATCAGAGTGGCACGCGTACGTTTTATTCTCCTTTGAAATGTGTCCTCCACGCGTGGTGCACGACAGAGAAAAGGGATGGCATAGAAAGGAGCCGGGGAGGGGAGGGGGATGAAAAGGAAGGACGCACGCGTCTCCTCGTCCTCGTTCTACAGGAAACCTGGCTCTCTCGCATGTACATGTGCGCCGTTTGCTCTTTCATCCCAACTCGCACACATGTCTCTCTTAATAGCCCATGTGTGAGTGTGCAGGCATTACAACGAGCCCCTTGCGGATTGTTGGCTCAGGATGACCGTTGGAATCATTCAGAATGGGGTGGGTTTTGCTCCGCATCAAAAATCAAAACTGTGCGGCCCTTCGTTCATAATAAGCATGTGGCCAAGTAGGTTTTTTTTTTACTAGACAAAAGCATATCTGTGGTGCACGAGTATAGAGAAAGAAAAGGTCTGAATTTTTTATGACGATGATGAGGGGTCATTGGTATTCTTGCAAGAATTTCATTCGTATGCATGGCAAATCCCTTCAACGTGGAAAAAGCCCGGACAATTACATTTGTTTTATAAATCTTTCGACTGAATTAAAACGTAATTAAAATGCGTAATTAAAGAAAATGCTTATCCCTACCGCCGAGTTTGCTTTATTCAGAGATAATATACTCGACCGAGTATATATTCCAAGCAGCAGACGACGCTGTCAAATGTACTTGCCCCGAGGCTCTACCGAGTCTTTGAATTCGATTTTGTTAATGTGCATTGAAAATCCGTAGTTTTTTTACAAATTATATTTCGTCACCAGACACTGAAGAGGACTTTCCCATCGATATCGTTATCCCGAACAGATCCTGAATGAATTCCGCTTGGAATCCATGCCGACACCAATTATTCTGATTTAGTCTCGTCGTCCGAAGCCCGCGAGGCGACGAAAATTCAATTTCCAAGCGGATCTGTTACGTATACGATAAAAATTCGTCTTAGCTCAACCATAGGCCATTTTTACGCACATTTCATAAGCTCTTGGCTTCCCAAGTCGCGTTGGGAGTCTTGGGGAGGGATCGAACCAGAAAGAGTCGAACGCGACGTTGTCCTTGATTTTCCGTTAACTTTATAACCGTTCGAGCAGTCGCGTCGAGCCTTCCTTTGCCCTTTTGACTCCTTTCATGCGTTGAAATTCTGTTTTATAATGTGCTTCATGCTATTTGGATGGTGTAAAGTTCCATTTTTGGATATCATATGAATAAAGCAAGTATGCGAGTATTAAAGCTTCTCCTAAAGCGGAGATGGAGAGTTCCGGTAATCGGAGAGACGTTTTTTCGATCTTGAGACGTCCGGACTGCCTTCTTCAGTTTCCTTTCCTCCCTTGAGCTACATCCTTGCGTGCTGGGTAGGACTATATAAAATGTGTGCATGTGTGCGTGTCTGCGCGAAAAATAAAACGGGAACTCCGCCCCCGCTCGTGTGGGGCACGCGCCCGAAAACCGGGAGTGAAAAAGGGAATGCCCACACCTGCCCCATGGCTCACATTGTAAGCATCTCTCCCCTAGACGAAACTAGACTGAGAAAGATTTATGTATGTGTATAGATAGACTGCCATGAAGAAGGTAAAAACACATTGATTCGTGTCTATGCATGTGCCGCATTTTCGGGCATCTCCGTTGCCTCTTTCCCTTCTCAAATTTCGGTATGAGTTCACCACTGTTTTCTCTCTCTCTCTCTCTCTTTCAACCCCCTCCCCTTCCGTACTCCACTGCTATTTGGTGCTTATACATTGGTAAGTTCTTTTTACCCCCGTTCACTTTATATGGGAGCTCTTGAGCATCAGCATCTGCTGGAATCTGCACGAGTGGGATCTGCCACTCGCTCTTTTCGGTCTCTGAACGAAAACCGTATTATATGAGAGACGGGGAGGAAGGGGAGCTACTTTTTCTCTTTCTCTCTGTCTGCCTCTGCATCGTTTTCTGTAAACGGAAAGAGGGTAAGTGTGCAGCAATGGTGCTACACGCATGTGTGTATAAGACTCGACACAAACGAGCTGCACCCGACGATGGGTTATTATTGGCATTGTACCGCATAGGTAGTCCAGACTATACACGGGGACCCCACGTCATCATCGGCATGTGCGAGAAATCGGGGGACATGTGCACCACTCGCCCAGGCCCCACCGGAGGCATGTGCTTCCTCTCCCCCCAAATACATTCTCTGCCACCGAACCTTGTCACCCCTCCCTCCTTTCTATCTTCACTTATTCCAGCTCCTGCTCCATCCCCGATCAGATCCGCTAGAAATGCCTTCAATTGTATGATTCCTATACACCTAAAGTCTCCTAGCCAAAGCCATCCCAGCTTTTCGTTATGCTACTATATCTGCCTCCACTAGGTCTGCTATGCCACGTGATGGCATCTGCCTGCTGGCAACCCGAACCTCGTACAACCGCCCCTAAACCGATCGAAAAGCCAAAGAAGTTGATCCTCCACGATATATATGTTACATATACAATTCTTTATCCTCTATGATTGGGCCATTCGCTCCTTCAATGCCCCGTTTTTCTACCCCTTCGATAGCCCTCAGCACGCGCACGCCTTGTCTTAAACCCCTAGCGACAAGACACTGCTCCAATGACACTTCCGGTCCCAAGATCAAATTACACATCGACGCAATACAAAGCTCAAGAAATCTGTGTTATCGATAGCTTTTTATTCAATTCCTACTCATGAGGGGTCCTACGATCTTGAATAACTTCCAAACACTCGGTCCTTCGTCCTCCCCCAGATTAACAAAACGTTTTCATTGGTCAACAAACATTATGTCCAACCTCGAAAAATTTTCACATCGGGAATTAAATATTGGTCAAGAAAAATAGGTACACGAGGGGTCCCATTTGAAATTTTGCTAATTATTCGGTTTGGTTACTTTTCCAAAAAACAGCAATGGCGTGCGCGTCGAAGTCTTTGAAATTTTCTCAAATACTTATTAGAACTTCGTGACCCCATAACTTATGATGGATTTTATAGAAAATTTCAGCCTCCCCCGTGGGACTGACAACGAAACAAAAGGGGTTTATAAAAAAAATGGAAAATTTCCCTTATTTTTCGAAAAAGTCACCAAACTGCGTAATTACCGTAGTTTACAGTCCAAAAACCTTTTGGATGCTCACCGCAAAAATGAACGACATTGACTTCTTCGAATACAATTTTCCTGTGATTTCAAATCCACGGTATTGGTCATCTGTGGTAGGACACAATATCTATTGTGCACCGAGAAGAAATGCACCTTCTCGCCAGCTGTGGTCCAGCGAGACAGCTGATGGCACGTGCCCTCCTCGAGTATGTCCATTTTTCACCAATGAATACTAGTCCTCATCACCCTCTTCCCCCTCATCTTTGTTCAGGGGATTTTGCACGCTGCCTCCTATACAACAATTGGGCAACGCTAAACACCGAGAACTAAACCACGAGCTAGTTTTTTGGCCTAACGTGGTTCTCAAGGAGAGTTTTGAAGGAAACCCCCATTTTAAATGGGACCCCTTGAAAAAAAATTCAACGTACGGAATCATCGGGCTATTTCTTCTCAGTAAATGTTTTTTCTGAAGCAAAACATGTTTTTTTTTGTTTAATTTTAATTATAAAATAATCTGCATTCAGGTCAGGCAAATGGCCTGTCGGATATCGAACTCTGCAGCCAAAACAAGGTATGGATTGCGCTTTGAAAATTTCTAGGTGAGGGTATGAACGATTGAGAACCATTGCGTAGAGTCGCGGGTATTACAACCGTTCTCATCACCTGCCTTGCTTACATACAATGGGAGTGCTTTCGACTAGGTAAGTCGAGGTGCCTTCTGCTTCTCGTGTGTTTTTCTCGCAGTACAAACGTTGACGATTCTTTGTTCAATGATTCAGGATGCTGAGTGGAATTAATTCTGGAAAATCGGCCAAGCAAATGAACGTTTTGTGATCAGTGACTGCGGCAATCATTTTCTAAATTAGGAAACTTAAAATCGTCAACGTGGGATATGAACGTGCATCCTAGTCCTGTGAGTATCCTCGGGAACTTGTAGCAAGACTTTTTCATTCATTATTCAATTTTCAATCGATTTTTGTTGATGTTGTAAAAATCGAGTCGAAGCAAAAGAGCCAGAGAGTGAGTGCGAGACACTAAATTAAGGGATCCGACCAGAGAAGGAAAGACGGCGATGAAATTTCGTGCTCATCATGGCGCACACATATGCGCAGGTCCTTGTATCGGGAGGTATATAGTCGAAGGTATAGAATGGCATGAGCAGAGATTGACAATGCGCAGGGGGCCCACCTGCCCGGTCTCAGCCTGGACACGCGCCCGATGGAGCACCTGGTTTTTTGTGTAGACGTGCGCACGAGCAGTGCGTCTCTACAGTACTGAATTTTCATCCCTCCATCCCCTGCTCCTGACGTCTGCCTATTTTCCCCACTGAATAACATCATGAATGAGTAGAGAGAGAGAGAGAACGATTTCAAAGAGCTTTATTAATTATGTTTTCTTCTCGTGGACTGCGACAGTTTTACAAGCCAAGACTCGAAATTCCTTGAAATCAAAATTAGTTATTACCTTAAAACTGTTTATCGCACTTTCCAAATTTAAAGAAACGATCAGAAGCTACGGGAATTTGAAATGTTTTGCTCGTTTTAAAAAACGATCAACGTTTTTCCGTTACCAATTAACGCGTCTCGTTTTCGTAATTATTGTGCACATCATTTTTTTAATTAATCGACGAGCAAGAAATCAAATTTTCTGTTTAAACGATCATTCTGTATTTTCTCGAGTTGGAGCCTCACACGAAAAAAAATGGTTATTATTCCTTTTGATAAATTTAGAAGCTCATGCTCCGCGTCTCTTAATAGCTCATTAATGATGAGCGCCTGCATGGCAGCTATTTGTGAAAATAATATCCTGATGTGTCGAGCCTCGTCTCGTATTTGAGATTGCGAATGGAGATACTCGGCTGCGACCGAAAATAACATGGTCCCGAGTATGGCAAGACGTGTGATGTATGCGCGTATAACGTATCGAGAAAAAACCGCAACACTCGAGAGATATCGGATTGCGGCGGTGCAACAAGTCGATACATCTCTCGTCTTTTCCTTCACTTCGCATCTCTCTCGATCGATATTGAACGGGCACGCTGCCGAGACGCTACACGTCAGGTTGTGTAGATGAGCGCATTTTAACGAAACGCATGCATGCCTGATCTTCCTTACCCAAGCGAATCGTCGACCAGCATGACGCTAATACTATCGCAAAGCCCATCAGGATTATCGAGACGCGCGACGTCTCTAACCTCCATATTCGATCATGGCGCCTCTCCACGAAGTTCGTATACGGCCAAAAAGCAGTCACTACATTTTGAACATTTAAACAAAACTCCGAGACAGAAAATTTAAGGAAAAGGCTGCGGCTACCCGCAACAATGTTGCCACGTCAAAAGCATGGAAAAATTCGAAATTACTACAATTTGATGAAGTTTTGTAACCTCTTCAGTATTAAATACAAATATACTATTTTTTTACGATTATTCTTCTACATAGTTTTCGAGTTATTGCGACACCAGAGTGCATAAGCATAGGATTGAGATATATAGATGGGAATTATCTTTGAATATTCTAAACTCAAATAATTCGACAACTATGTAGACGAAAAATAGAAAAACTCCTTAAATATAAATATACAAATGTTTTACGATTTTTCTTCTACATATAGTTTTCGAATAATTGGACACTATAGAGTTTATACATGCGACGTTATACATACGATTGAGAAATAGATAGGTATATTTTTTGTATATTTCTAGACTTATATTATTTGACAACTATGCAGACGAAAAATAGAAAAAAAATTGTGCCATCGTATTCGTCGCTAAATAATATTTTCACCAAATATCATTAAATTCTTATGATATTGTCGTATGTAGCCAACCCCCTTGAGAAAAGAAAACGGAATCTACGATTTTATGTCCGATTAGTAGAAATTCGTTCCTCCCCGTTCGAATCAATTACCGTTTATCGTAATAAAAAATAAAGAATTTTGAAAAATCGATCTCGGATGATAACCGCGATGTACTTTTGTTGTTACACTGTCCCGGCGTAATTCTCCGCTTGTTTAAAAGTGATAACGATTAAAACCAGTTAAAATGTAACGCCGTAGATCTCTGGAGCGCATTATAATCATAACTGCATGCGGCGGCTCAACATTTCGACGTGTAAAGCTTGTTTCGTCGAGCGATCGCTCCGGTGGACCGCTTCCGCGTGGATATCATGTTCGGGTTTCAAGATCAGGTTTTCCGGCGGACGCTTCGTTACCGATATACACAGGCCCAACGGCTTCGCAACACCCTGCTTCGCCAACATGAAGAATCGTGTGCATACTGGATGCTGGGATGATGTACGCCGAGCCGGTGACAAGCCGAGTGATCGAGGTATCATCGAATCTTTCATTTAGCATCAGAGAACACAGACTCCGCGGGTTTGCCAACGAACTATCGTTTACCGTTTCACGACCTGCTCCTCGTATTTTCTCTCAACATTTAACCTTCCGCGCTACCTTTTTCCTTTGGGTTTTCGGGTTCGTTGTACCTTCGCGGCTAAAAAGCCGGTACCATCGAGCAGCCACCCCGATTGTCGGCGACTATAGACAACAAGGAAGCCTCAGCTGTTCGGAGGGTTCTTCGAGCGTCTCGATGTGTTTGTTCAGATTTGGTTAATGTCACCGCAACGCTAGGCAACCGACCCAGATGGGCGTTCCTGCTTGACGTTACGCTTTAGTCATGGCTTCAACATTCATTCTAACTTACAGCAGTTTACACTGATTAAACTTTGTTCAACATGTATCAACGTTTCTTTACTCGCTACCAGAGTACGGCAACAAAAAAAAAGCGGTTACCGTTTATTTCCGGGTTCGAGCGATGCCAAAAACTATCGAGACTACGTAGCGCGTCTTTCATGTCGAGAGATTCGGTCAGATCGTAACGAAAAAATGGCAAACTTTGCTGGACAATTTTAATGGGGAGTTTTGAATTTTTTCTTCGGAACACGAAAATGGCTCGAGACGAAAATATTAAAAATAAATGAATGTTGACCATTTAATAAATAAATAGTAAATAAATAGGTAAATAAAAGCGTTTTTTTTTCGTCATAAAACAACGTACCCCTGCTCATATGAAGTGAAAATAATTTTCCGACGTGAATGAAGAAAGCAAGTCGTAAACGAATTGTTTGGTTGAACGTCGAGAAGATATAAATGCAGCATCAGTAACGTCACTGCTTTTTATTCGGTGCAATAGAAACGCCCCTAAGAATAAAAAAAAAAGACTGAAAGATGGTGCAGCTGGGGGTTGGGATGGCACGCTTCCAAGAGTTTTACCGTACGATCTTATAGTTGTGACGACGTATCCGAATGATAGAGCTCGGCACCGACAGGCTTTCTTTCATTTCTACCTCGATCATTGTTCGGAAGACTTTTCAACCGCGAGGCTCGCAACGGGAAAGCGGCAGGGAGGAGGATTGGGGGGGGGGGGGGGGGCACTCTGCACCTGAAACGGATCTCCGCTCATCTCGGACGCGCGCGTATCCTCGAAACTTCGACACAGCCTCCGGCCATCATTTTTCAATAAGCATGCGAGATGTTGCTTTCCAAACGAATCAGATTCTCCGGTCCACGAATCGACCTTGCGGCTCTAACGAATATTTTCCGACGCGCATCCAAGCTCGTCCCTTTTTTTTCTCCTTCACATGCCAGGCCCGGTGGATTATTGTGTATGGAACTTTGCATTCAAGAATGAATATGTACCTACCTGCGTATATACGAGAAGAACCGCTCAGTCTCTGAGCGTCTGATGATCCTCGGCCGTTGTCCTCAAAGACGCAACCTTCGCCAAGGGTGCCCAAAACGCACTGACGAAAAAAGCCAGCGCGAAATCCATTCAACACATATTTTCATTCCTTCCCTCGCCTTCGGGACATTTTTTCAACGAACCTGAACTCTGACAATGAAATCCAACATTCAAGAATAAGGAGCACCCTGTACCTGTCCCGGAGAGTCGCTCGCCGAGTTACCCTCCGCGCACGCAGTCTTTGGCTTACATACCCCGTGCTATTATGTCCTCCTGCAAACCTCGAACTCCTCCAACCCAAGAACACCTGTTCGTCCAAGACTTTTCGATTCTTCATCTTCTCATTACGATATTTTCATTTTCATTCCTTCTCTCCAACTCGCAATCATTAGCTGCTCACAATAAAATAAGAAAAATCTAACATTCGAGGCGCCGGTCAATAAATCGATGATGAATTTTTAGCTGTTGTCAAGCCGGATCACAGAAATGAAAATTTTGTTGAAAAAAAATGGATATTTTGTTGGATACGTTCTATTAAACGGTTTTTTTTGGAAAATTACGAAAATTTTGTCATTGCCACAAGAAATATTGAAGAAGGTTTATTCGGACGGTAAATTATTGTCACTTGAATCGTAGATTGAGCTGAGAGCTCTGTTGGAGTGCGAAAATATTGTCAAAATGACGGAAATTTTGAATTTCTAAAAAAAAAAATACTTAGTTCACCGTTTTTAACGAAATATCGATGTTTTTTTTATAATAAATGAAATGACTCGGGAGCTCGCAACGTTGAGATTCGAGGGAAAATGCTTGTTCGATTAATTATTTATTGAATTTTGAAATGATGGCAATTTTTCGTGTCGATTTAGTTTTTGGGTCGCAAGAGAGGATCGTTTTATTGTCCACACCAATAATTAGGAAATAAATACGAGCTCTGCTCAAGAAATAACAGAATTTCGTTGCACTCCAAAGATGCAAACTTTGTGGAAAAAAAATTTGTCCCAATTCCGTCGACAGGGCCACACGATTGCCAAGACAAATGCCAAGGCCCCCTCGCAATTTATATTATTCTCCTGGACTGGAGGAGTTTTTTCTTCATGTTGATATTAGAAAATTGACAGTTTCGAGGACGAAATAGACGCCCTATCAAACGCGTACGAGTATTACGTTGTGACGAGCTACCGCATGCTGTGCGAAAGCCAAGTAACGGCACATCATGCTTCGGTATCTATTATAGGCGAAGGTAAATATGTATTAAAGGTACATAGGTGGAAGAGTGAGTATCGAAGAAGGGAGTGAAGTCCGGTCCAGGTGCGAGGAAAGGAGGGGGCGGCGGTGCTATGCGCTACAGCTGGTGAGATGTTGCTCCGCAGCGTCGTTTCGCGGACCTGATCTCTCCCTCGAGGCTCCCGGAGCAGGAGCTCGTGCCATTGACCGCCATTGACTCCCCCACGTTCGCTATAGCACACGATATGCCATACATAGCGGACGCGCGCGCGCGAGTACTCTGCGTCGCCGCTGTACGACACATTGCTTGATCTTGATCTCGCCGAGTTTTCTCCTTCGTATAACTCTTCGTCTATGTATACGTGTCATGCTCAAATAATCAATGTCCACTCGCCACAAATTCCTTATCATGATCAATAGCGAGCCAGTCCAAATTCGGTTCTGCCAAAATCGCTGTTGGGACACGACCTTTCCCTTCAAAATTCCTTCAAACTTACTACGATTAATCACCAACGCACCGGTCGATAGAAAAATTCATTTTTATCTGGTCGAACGATCGTGATCCAGAGATTGCCACGAACGAATTTTAACATCAATAAAACACGCCAAACTTTGGATTAAGGGAAAAGAGAGACTGGAACGCGCCTGGAGCCCAAAAGTCGATCGCGAGATTTTCTCAATGTCGAGTTGAGAAGGTTTGCTACACGCAACGTATTGCCATGTTGAAGGCATAGGAAAATTCGAAATTATTAGGATTTGATGAAATTTTGTGAGCGTACTTTTTCGTATTAAAATACGAATATACAAATTTTTAAAAATTCTTCTTCTATATATATAGTTTTCGAGTAATTGGCCACTAGAGTTTACGTGCCTTATCATAGGATTCGAATGGTATATCTCTTGCAAATTGTAAATTCAAATTATTCGACAACGATGTAGACGAAAAATGGAAAAAAAATCGTCTCATCGTATTTGATGCTAAAGAATATTATGACCAAATTTTATTAAATTCTTATCATATTGTCGTATGTAGCCAATCTCCTTGATACGCAATCGTTTCACCATTGGCTGGTCCGAGACTCTAAAAGGATCTGAGCGAATTTTTTCTAATAGCCAGAAAATCCACACGCTGATGAGCCATCAAAGGTCATTCATATTTTTTCCTCAAAAAGTGAAATGTCAATTATTTTTTTCCAACTGCAGCCAACAATCGTTTTTGTCGTGGAAAAAAAAAAAAAAAAAACGCTTGCCGCCGTTAAATGCCACCCAGCGATGAACAATCTTTTTGAGCGACTACTTACTGTGCGTGGGCCTCGAAATAAAAGTGGCCAACACCCAATCGTATCGCTCTGAGCCGCCACCGCGCGACGACCTGTACGCGAACCTCACGACTCTACCACCTTTTCAACTTATGCCAGTGAGCTGATCATAAACCTGCTTGGAGTCTCTACCCAGGAGCGCCGAATCCTCAGATACCAAGCGGAGAACCTGCTCTTTGCGCGGGCGGCATATATGCGATCGCGTTCCCCTTGGCAGCCAACAGTCTGGCCGGAGGAATGATAAAGCTTCATCGCGACTTCCTATCAAACCATGCAACCGAAGCGAAATTTCAACGAGTCTCTGCAGATCGTATTTCTCAACAAAGAGACCCCATCTTTTCTGGATTATCGCTCCAGAATGTAATAAAAATCCGGAACACGATAGCCAAAAGGATTTTTTTTTTAAATCGCTTCTCTGGCGAGTATTTCCTTTTGGAAATGTCGATCCTGACAAAAAACGATGTCACTGCAAGTCTCAAGACTTGGTTGACAATAATTTGTAAAAAAAAAAGGGATCGTTGCTATTTTTTTTTTGGGTACGGAAGACCCGGAAGTTCTATATTTCCGGAATCTCATTCGCAGTGACTTTTCAACATTTTTTTGTGGAGCTGTAATCGAGGAAAAGAGACTTTTTTTTTAATGGGGGACCCTATTCTTAAGTTTCGGGGTCCCAGAGACCCGATAGATGATAATTATTCGCTCCCCGCCCGAGATCATTGACGAAGAATTTTCATAAAGTTTTTTCGATTGATTTTTCAATCAAGGATCGTCCAGTGTCTACGCAAATGGCTGAGGAGAAACATCGAGTGAGGGAAATCGTCGCACACGGATAGCTGATGCGAGAGAGTTCGGACAACTCTCGACGGAGTTCCATGCAGCCGAGTCAGCTCCGTAAACCGAGGTGACTGAGCCCCGAGACCAGAAACAATTGATTACGGCGAGTCGCTGTCTGACTTTACCAGACAGCCGCGCTTGCGAAACTCCAGCAGCTCTCTCGTGCAAACTCTCGCACGTAAGTTTACGCATAAGTGTTCATACAGGGTGCCCGATTTGGAATCTTCGAAATATTAGACAACTTTGAAAAAAGGATTTTCCCAAACGAACCCTTTAAGGAATTTCGTGGCATCGCTGCGGCAAGCTGAAAACTTTATTCCCGTAAAAATTGCGGTGAAAACGAGCTGCAGGAAGGTTTTCCGTGAAATTATTCGCGAACCTCTGTTTGCGTAACGTCCATTATCGTAATTGTTCTCATTCCGTTCACTGGACTTTGCGATCTCTCCCTTAAGGACAAAAAGCTTCTGGCCCAAACGGTTATCACAAGGAAAAGTGTGCGCCACCTTGCTATTTGCCATCGACGAGATTTCGTCTCGATACCGTTGCGAAAACAGAGGTTCGAGTGTTTCTTTTCTCCAGAAAGTGTAGAATGGTTATGCCCAAGGGCACCCTGTATATCAAAAGGTGCGCGTGCTTATCCGCGTGTGTGTAGAAACGATAGACGTTCGCGCAGTGACACATTGAGCCAACACGCGCGGCCGCCTCGAGTCTGTTTAAATGCGGCGAGCGTTGGGTCGCGTCTCTTGGTCGCGCATACTCGGATAGAGCCTGGATGGAAAGTATATGTATTTGTATATTTATAAGGATATGATATGTATGTAGTTATACGTGGCGTCAATTCGCCGTGCCTCGCGCCTCCGTCCACACTCGTGTACGCGGCACGTTTACGTAGGAGTCGAGTTGGCACCACGCGCGAATATGACCGCTACAGATATACTCGAGGATGTGCATTATGCACACGTTTATTTAGCATGTGCGCGGTTAAACCGGGAAAAAGGGTCGCGCACTGGAAACGCGTGAAGAAAGATGAGACAAGAGGCGCTTCCCTTTAACCCCCACGCACTCCCGAACCTCCACGCCTATCCTTTATTCCACCTCGGCGCTCGGCTTTCTCTTTATCCTATCTTATATTTATTTCGCTCGTGAAATTTACAACTGTGTCACTTATTCTTAAGCTCGGAGGGCAAAAAATACGGCTGAGGTGCTGGGGCACACGGGGGTAGACGAAAACAGGTCATCATTATCCAACGAATGCATCAAAATTAATATAAATTAATATACAATTGATATAAAACAATAATATTATATATAATATATAATAATATATAAATAACAATATTCATAATATTTTTATTTATTTATAATGGTTATTAATATTTATTAATTAATATAAATATTAAAATTGATATTAAAAATAATAATATTATATATAATATATAATATAATATAGTGAAATAATATTTCCAACGATTAAAAATGTCCTAATGGTCTTTAAAAATCTTCGGAAAAATGACGGAAATTTCAATAAAAAATTCGTCCTTCGTCCTCCCAAGGCTTCATCTTCGCTCCAAAATGTTCGCACACTCCGATCATGAATAATTAGCCAAAGAATCATGTGTAATTGATTATTCGTGGCTTATTTCAAGGAGCCAATAAAAATAGCTCATTGAAAGGTTTAAGGGATCTCCCTGCGGGGCTACCGTTTGTACCTCGTTATGTTAACGTACATAAACAGCCATACAGAAGATGTAATGGGTACAAGTATTGAGTAGCCTGTAACATTACTCGCCGCGTAGCATAGCAGCCGTGTTATCCAAGAGAACAACAACAAAAAATCCAAAATTAACGCCCGTGTTTTAGCTCCTCGCGAGAATCTTGTGCCCGGTAGCCGGGCATCATACCTCCAGAGATTACGTATCGATCCTCCGACAAACGATCTTGCTTCCCTCTTAACGACCAAACATACATCAGGATAAAGAAACACACCAGCTAAGAATCAGATCGAAATATCATCTTCATTCTCCCCCCCCTCCCCGAGGAATGTTCCACTTTACTCCGAGTCCAATTCAATATTGATCCTCGTTTTTTTTCCCTCTCACTCCACAAACAGTAGAAAACAAGGACTAACCAAAAATAATAATAAAAACACCACAACATTTTGAACGTAATTCCTCGATTACACTGAAAATGAAATTTCGTCAAAAAAGATGGACATTTTTTAAATCTCGACAATATTTTCCATTTCTAAAATTCAATTCAATTGTCAGCCAAAATTACGATTGCAATGACGAAAAATTTACTTTTCCAAGAGACTTTCCAGAACATTTCTCGATGCAATTACTGAAGTTTGTGATTTTCCGAAAAAAAAAACGTTTTCTCGAACGTATTCAACAAAATATCCACCTTTTCCAACAAAATTTTCATTTCAGTGAACGAAAAAGCAACAAAAAAACAATTTCATCTTCCCCAAAATATTGAAATTTAAATTTCCTTCGCGTTTTACTTTACCATTTCAATTGCATTTGGTTCATAGTGGTTCCAACGTGAAAATCATATTCTATGATATGCCACGATTCTTCATGGTGTGTGGAAATGGAAATTTCATTCAGATTTTTGTGTAAAAGTCGAAAAAGTTATGAAAAATTGGACATTAATAATTGAATTTTATTTAATCAGTTAATGAACAACGAATTTTCATGTTTTTCTATGAAATATTGGCAAGATGTACTGGGAAAAAAATAATGGGACAACGCGAGTCCCTCCATGACTTAAGGGGTTAAACGAAGCTTCCTTTAATCGGTCTAATGTGTGTAAATCAGAGTCCGCAAGTGTTTATATGGTATACAGATATGCTGCTGGAAATAGAGTTGGTTTGTACGTATCTTAGCCAATTACAGTGTACGCCGGGTGTATAAATACCTAACTTTATTACACGGAGGTCTCTGCGGCACAAACTGGACTGTGGACTATACAATCTTGAAAACGTTTCTGGTTAATAAGGACGCAGATAACTTTGCGAAGAAAGGACAAAGCTGGGATACTTTTAACATGCACACACTTTTTCCTTTTGCAACGCGATTCTTCAGCTTTTTCGAGAATATTGAAAAACTGAGAAATATTTTCTAAACCTCACAATGGTGTGTGTGTCGGCCGCCGAATATATTTCGTTAGTCAGGAATTTCATTTTGTTACACATTTCCATGCAAAACTTCCATAAATATCGATCGCATTTTTGAAATGTTATCACAATTTTATTTTTGATTTTTTTGCAAAGAAAATGCTAAGAAAATTGACAAAAGTTCCAAAAGTCTCAGTCGCATTTTCGAAATAGTATCAAAATTTTATTTCATATTTTTTTTTTATCTACAGTTTGGCTATTTTTTTTTTTTTCATTTGACGAGGGCCGAAACTGACAGAAATTGCTAAAATCTCAATAGCATTTTCGAAAGGTTTTCGAAATTTTATTTTTCATTCTTTTTGTTTTTATGAAAGTTTCCTATTTTTTTTTCAAATTTTTCGAGGGTCAAATATTTCGCTAGCCGGTAATCTTCTTCATAATTGCTATGCAAAGAGAGTTGTCAAAAGTTCCGAAAATTCTGATCGCACCTTCGAAGTATCAAAGAAATTTCAGATTTTTTTTTTTTTCAACATAAAGTTTTGTAATTTTTTTGTAAACATTAAAAATGGCGAAAAATCGTTGGTTTTTCTATTCGCACTTTGACTCGAACCCAGGCTTGCGTTCAAGTTTCTTGAAAATGTAAAAACGCCTCGTTATTATCAGGTGGAGGGAGGAAATAAAAAAAATGTATCGAAGTTTAATGGTGATAGTTGCGGGTCGCTGATTTTTCAAGCTTGTTTTCCTTTATGTTCTGGTTGTTCTATTGGCTCGGTAACGAGACTACTGCGCGGAGGGAGGATCGAGAGCACATCATGTGTATATTCGAAACGAGAAAGCAAAATGTACTAGTTCCTCGCGAGATTAACGAGCAATTTGCTCTGCCACACGAGAGCTGGTGCTCGAACCGCGGGAGACGTACCTAACGAATGATAATAATGGTAACTAATGGCCCCTCACGAGACGACGCCGCCGCCGCCGCCGCCGCCGCCGCCGCCGCCGCCGCCTTATACTTCGTGGTTATATTAAAATTACGAGGGGAAAGGATAACGGACTTCTGGACAACGTGTGTATCGCTGTATGTGTAGCCTTGTCTTGAAGTAAATTTACTCTCAGGTTCACGGTAAAATTGTCTCGCAACAACGCAAAGAGAATTCTCTGTCGAATTATTATCTCGGCTAGCAAAAACTTTTAGGATCGTCCATTTACTTTCTTCGATAAATTTAATTTTTTTCCCTTCGCTTTCCAGCCACCGATTAAAAACAAACATTTTTACACCTACGATCGTGGTGAGAAGGCTGGTTACGCACAAGAATGTTGCCATTATGATAAAAGCATTGGAAAATACGAAACGATTAGAATTTAATGAAATTTCATGAGCACACTCTTTAATATTAAATATGAATATACACATTTTTTGACATTTTTCTTCAACACATTTTTTTAATAAATTTTGTTGCAGACGATACTAATTTTTTTTTTGCACGGAAATTCTTCTAAATTTTCTCCCAAAAATCGACTCTTTTTTGCAATAAATAATAATAACGTCTCAGGTACAAAGTATCGCGGAATCAATTCATGTTTCGTGCGATTCGTAGCCGAGCTGTTGCAACAACCACGTGGAGGTCTCGCATTGTGCGTGATAGCTCGTGACGCAACGAGAAACAGGCCGCCCGAAGTGGCGAGAGCAACGGAGTGCGCGATTAATGCAGATCGAACGGATTTATTTAGCCTCCCTCTCGCGCCAAGTCGACACTATAACGCCTCGTCGTTGTTTTAATCTCTCGGCTTTCGTTTATGCCTGCACGATACATTATGAAGTTTCAACTCGGTCTCCACCCCCGTGCGAAAGGGCGAGAATGAATTTCCTCTTCGGATGAAAAGGGAAGAACGATGAAATAAAAAAAAACAGCAAAAGTTCATGGTGCGTGCGGGCTTCAACATTTTCCATCGTTATGAGACGCCAATGGAACGGTCGATAACGAGATGCACCAAAATTATTCTTCGGGTATTTAAAAAATCGAGAAAAAAAATTCGATAATTCGGAAAAATTGGCACCTGAAATTTTGAGAAAGTGGAAAATAATGTTGCGAGCAAAATGAAACAGATTTCGAATATCAATAACAGATTTTATTGCCTTGAAGAAAATACCAAAAGACTTGACTGAAATATTCGAAACAAATCGGTTTCCTAGGGAAATCTCGTTGCGGAGAGATTTAACGTACTTACTCGGATTTATTGTCGGTCGGAATAATAATTTTGATAAATTGTAAAAGTTGAAAGATGTCGCGCAGACATGTTGGAAAGATCGTTTTATTATAACGAGGAGGACTTGGTGGCGGGCGCCAGTCTCGTCTGTCAGGAAAGCTTTGGCTGTATATTATGCCACGCGCTCTTTTCCTACATATCCTTGTGTAAAATAATCACGATATGGCCAGGACGCACGAGGATTTAAACGCGAGCATTATCGAACAATGCTTTCT
Source organism: Campopleginae sp. 14b (assembly GCA_030522525.1). Lineage (NCBI taxonomy): Eukaryota > Metazoa > Arthropoda > Insecta > Hymenoptera > Ichneumonidae > Campopleginae sp. 14b. The sequence continues at coordinate 85,785 of JAPYYS010000369.1, forward strand.
GGAGCCAGACGAGGCCGTACCGACACAAACATATGGATATAAATAGCAATATTAACGCAATGTCCGGTTCGCCTTGCGATCGCCAACGACCACGGTGCACGCTGCAATGTTGAAATTTTCCATTTTAAGAGAAAAACCTATCGGAGTTAATTTTCGACTGAAATCCATAGAAAAATCGACAGCTTAACGAGGTTGGCTACATTCGACAATATTATAAGAATTTAATTAAATCTCGTGATAATATTTTTTAGCATCAAATTCGATGACTCAATTTTTTTCAATTTTTCGTCTACAGTTGTCGAATAATTTGAGTTTACAATATACAAACGATATATACCTATATATATCCGAATCCTGTGCTTATGCATGAAAACTCAAGCGTTCCATTACTCGAAAACTGTGCAGAAGAAAAATCTTTATTAATTTGTATAGTCATATTTAATACTAAAGAGTATACTTACCAAATTTCATCAAATTCTAATAATTTCGAATTTTTTAATGCTTTTAACTCATTAAGTCCCAAACGGACATTTGTTTCACCAGCAGCTTAGTTTTCTCAGGGTGAGAGCAAAGCACGAATAAATTTTCAGCTCCAGACCGCCATATTGGACTCCGCCATCTTGAATTTGAAAATTTTAACCAATGGATCATATGGATTAGGGTCCATGGAGACCTTTGCTTGTTTTCCCGGAAGGGTTCCCATCGATTTTTGATACGACGAGGTCGATGGAAAAAGGAATTGCATCCAAAAAACGTGTTCTTTTGTTTTTTTTTTTTTTTTTTTATCAAGAGATCACAACTTTGTCGGATGGCATTTTTTGAGAATATTGAGGGCGGATTCTGAAAGCTGATAAAATTTTCCATCACATATGGCTGGGCCTGATTTTTTTCGAAATAGTTTTTATTGAAGTTACAGCCGCTGAATATCGAGGAAAAAAAGTGTCCGTTTGGGACTCAATCGGTTAAGATGCCAACATTGTTGTGTGTGGCCACCCTCCTTAATGAAGAATCTTTAGCTAGTGTGTCTGTGGAGATTCAATGTTTCCGGAATCGGAGCCTCCTGGCATACGGTGGGGCGGCACGAGTTTTGAGATAAAAAATTCCGGTCTCGTTGATATAATTGGAACGTCCGCCCATGGTGCCAATACGGTGGGTGCATTTAGTAACTTTTCCGTCAATGTGGCATTGGACGCTTTGGAAAGGAACTTGAGACTCGAGCGATTCAGCAAAGAGGTGAATAGATCGAGCATGAGAACAGAGGCCGTCGGAGATAAAATCGAGGGCGCAACAGCCGGGTTGGTTCGAGCCGCCGTTCGGATAAAAGTCGGCATGGCCTATCGATTCGCCCAAACCGAGTCGGTTCCCATTCGAGTGGATGACTTGGACGTTCCTCGCACTCTGGGTTGTCAGTCGGAGAGGATTTGTTGCATTTTTCAAGAGTGGCCGTGCCGGATCGAGCCCTGAATAAAAATAATCAATAAATAAATAAAACAATCGCAAGTTTGAACTTTGGAACGATCTTGAAAGGTGCTCGAGGCTTATGGGCCTCAATAATTACCGAAAATCTGATTGACCACGCCGTTAACTGCCCTTCCCGCGATGCCCATTACATGCGCGCCTAACGAATGACCAACCTGCGTCGTCGTCCGCAGATCTAATTGCGCATAAATCCTTAAAGATTCAATCATCCGAGCTACTTTTTTTCCAACCGCTTCGACCCGTCTTACCGCTGAGGGATAAAGCGCTAGACTGTATGCGCTCCAATCCGCAACGATAACGTTCACTCCCTCATAGCCGGACAAATATGCTGTCGATCAAGAGAGATCTAAGATCATCAGATTCCCAGTTTGTACCAATCAGTGCTTCGTACACTGCGAGAAAATAATTAAGAAAAGGAAATAAATACTGAACTATATCGTGGGGCAGAGCCAGGGCTAGAACACCGTGGGGTCCCCTGGACCCGGCGTGTGTATTCTGGGTCTTTAAAGGAACAGTCGAAATAACAAAATTTTATTTTTTCCGCTTCTTAGATGATTATCCAATTTTTATCAACAACGAATTTGCATTTCCGAATTTGGCAGCTGCTGAACCGCATATAGTAGAAGCTACAATGAGTAACCGGACATTTTTTCAGATTTTTCGAAGGTCTGAATTTTTTGTAAACCGGACTGTTCCGTAAAAGACCCAGTATACTAGCCGTGCACTCGAAAATATAGTATACACACGTCGCATTAATAAACTTAATAAAATCAATAACAAAAAAAATGTTGCCGTGAAGTTACTTACGGGATTTTATAAATTATATTTCATTTTATATTAATTTATATTTTATAGTAAAAATATTATATTAATAATATAATATAAAATAATATTAATAACATTATATTAATAATATAATTGTATAAAGTTATATTAATAACATTATATTAATATTAATACAATAATATTTAATGAATTAATATATTAATAAAATAATAATAATAATATTATAAGTATAATAATGATGTGAAATTTATGATGATTATTTTATATTTTATATTGATATTTATTTTATTTTGTATGAATTTTATACTTTATCGTTGGTAGATCGAGGAGACGAAGTTTCTTGAATCCATGGAACGTGAAAACTCACCCTGACGAATCCTAGAGCAAGATGGAAACTCATCACTATTGAACCATCCGTGGGTTATAAAAACGGTTGATTTGTTTTTATCAAAGTAACTGTATAGCAATGATTCTGGTGAATCGTGCTTCAATCCTTTTGGCTCGAGCATGATGTTTTTGGTGTAGAGCTTGAACAAAATACTGTTCGGAGCGAGTTGATCCTCGGGCCCGGCCATATATTTGCCAAAGTTTCTGTCCACGCTTTCAATCACGGGCTCAACGTTCTTGTCCAAAATCTGACCTGCTTTGTCGCGCACTCTATTCACTGCAGAACCAATGCTACTCATTACATCCCCCAAAAATTCACCAATCGATCCCGATTTAGGAGTTATTGGAGAAACCTCCGCTAGTGCATCAGAATTCGACGTGCTACTGACACTCGCTGAAACATTAATTTATCATATATAAATAATTAATTTTCATTCATAAAACTTTATTTATAAATTTTCAATTATAAATAAATAAATAAATATTGATAAATAATTATAATCATTTATAATAATTATATTAAATATATTCATAATTATTATAATAATAACAATAATTTAATAATTATAAATAATTATTTATAAGTAATTAACTCAATGATTCAAATTAATTTGACGAAATTTTCATTTTCAAATAACTGAACAAAACGCTGAGCACGCAATAACAAATCGATGAACGAAGTTTCATTTCTGCAGTTTTGGTGACGATCGAAGCCTCCCGTTTATGAAAATCACGGACAGACTGATGATGATGATAAATGATCGAAGCTTCACATCTAGTCGCACTCTTCCACGACCTTTAGCCAAGGTTGAACGAAAGAAAAACAAAATGATTGTACGCACATGTATCTAAACCGGGAAATAAAATGATAAACATAGGTAAACATTCCCATTTTGTTTCCATCTGTTCAAACGCACTTGCTAGCTCATGGAATTCTCGTTTTCCTCTTTTTTTGTAAATTCATTTCGTCCCTCTTTATAAACTGTCATATTTTTTCCGCTAAGAAAAAATTGACTTGAGTAAAAAGGTGTTGAAAAAATAAAGGATTACCGTTGAGGTTTTCCTCGTGAACTATTTTTCTGGGGCCCGAAAAACGTAGCAGGGAATCTTGAGACTTGAAATAGGAAAATGAATATCTCAAGCTGCATTAATCTGACAGAAGGTGAGTGCCTTAATACCAACCGTCGCTTAATCTCGCGAACGAGTAGTCACTCATCCAATAGGTAATAACTAACGACTGTAATTTGAAGCATCTCGAGGAGGACTACATGCCGAGGGAAGGGCCGATGCGAGCACACGTAAGGATCTCTATCGCGAACGTTCGATAATTACGTCAATTACGTGCCAATTACGGATCGATCCACGCGCAGGCGCCACACGTTCTTGCGCTGTTCGATCTCCATGTAACGAGCTTCGTCGACGTTGAGGATGATCGAGCTAAATCACCGCGGAAAAACAAGTAAGCTATTCAGAAAAGGGAAAAAAGGAAGAAAATTGAAAATTTTTTAACCGGAGGTGAAAAATTTGTTACACAAAGTGTATGTTGCTGCGACGAGAAAAACGTGTCAATCCGAACAGCGTGCGCACGTGCCTCCCGTCCCCAATTTTTTTCCATGAACGTCACAAAAGTTTCATTCGGGCCACCAACAAGATTTATTAATTTTCTAATTGATACAAATTTATTAATTCAAATTTATTGATTCATCAAGACTTAATTTAATAAATTTAATTTATTGATATTTATCAATTATATAATTAATGAAAATTTGATTTTATTAATATTTAATTTGTTGGAATATCTTAATTTTATAATTAATAAAATGTTTAAAATAATTGGAATTGATAAAATCAATAAAATCGCGAGAAATATTTGTAAAAATGTTTGAAACGATTTTTTAAAAATGAAAATTGAGACTCTGGCTCAGATATCCTCGGAAATGCTGTTAAAAAATCTCAGAGGCGAATGAGGGATAATTAATGAGAGCAACAGAATGAAATAATGATTGGCACGACACACTACAAAGTGCTTATTTGCTGCTCGAGCCACGATGCAATCCATCCCAATACAAAACATGTGTAGAAAAACAGTTACAACTGCGATTATCAAGAGATCTCGAAAGCACCTTCGCACTCGTTACGAAAGACTCAGTTGGCCAGGAGTTGCTATGGTTGGCCAGTCGGGCAAAAGCGTGCGGTACCCTCGTTGATTATTAGCGATTTTAATGATAGCCGAGGTAAACGAATTCAATCAATCACTCGAGACGCCACAGTCGCGCAAAAATCTTGACGTGTTTTTGCCACGAGAATTTTGCATCGTTGCTCTTTCGTTTCGAGCTCGCCACGAAGCCAATATTATAATTCGACCACGATTATCAAGATTCGATTAAGCCAGCTTGCCAACATATTAAATTGCTTTTTCTACAACCGAGACACGATCCATTCTTTTTTTTTTCATTCCAAATCACAGATTTTCGAACAATTCCAAATCCTCCATTACTTCACCTTCATTTTTATGTTAATTTCAAGTTTAGAAATCAACAGGATTGTTTTTGGCCATCGAACGACACACTGGGTCAATCTGACTCGGAGCCATACGCTCTGAAAAACCTTCAAATCCTCCCCCGTGCGAAAGCATAATTTTTTTTTTTTTTTTTTCATAAAAAGAACATTAAATTCCACCGATTTTAGAAATTATTGAATTTTTCAAAACGAACGGATCTTCTTCGCAGACTCAAATGGAGAAAGATGCACAGAAATCAATAATCTTCTTGTCAAAAAAAAACGAGATAATTGCCTTAAACGACATAAAAAAATCATTTGCACATTTCAATCTGCAATTTTTTTTTTTATTTCCATTTAAATTATATAATTTTGACAAGTTTACTAGAAAGTAAAGAGGAACTACAAACTTATGCACAATATTTGACAAAATGTACAGAAATTAATGCGGTCGGACGATTTTTCAAAAATCTCACAATTTCGTAAAATTCGAAAGATCATAAAATTTAAACCGTTCTACCGATATTCCCTAAATTAAATACCAACCTTCCTAGAATAATACTCTATTTATAAAAGAAAAACAATTAGCGATTAATGTGAAAATTTGGAGAAATTTGCACGTCCACCTTTTTTTAAAAAATTTCAAAATGCTTTACAATCCATATTTTTGTAGCGATCTCAACAAAATTCTCAGAGAATGAAGAGTTTGTATGGATCAACATCTGGGCAAAACGGGAGCCCTGTAGCTGAAACCGTTCTCGAGTTATGAACGTTCGTATGATTTTTCGATGTTTTGGGACAATTTAAGCACATCGACATTGAAATCTGGATGAAGAAAAAAATCCATCGTCACATAGCTTCCTCTATGAGAAAACAAAATGCAAGAGTTAATTTAAAATCGCGTATACACGATGCACGAGACGTGTTTATAAAATAGATTTAGCCAAAAATGGTGAACGCTGTGAGCGAGTATCGAAGGGGAATATGTATTTATCAATACAGAGTGTAACGATCTACGAGCGAGGTGAAATAGATTGAAATATAAGGGCGGAAACGTAGCCAATTAATAGCATTATAAATTTATCTTGGCGCGTGATTTTTTTGCTGGTCTATGGGCGAGCGGCGAGTCGTTAGATCGAACAATAGACTGTTTCGGTCTCGCTTGCTCGCTCGCAGGAATACTTGGTGGGCATTGTTTTTGTTACACCGCCCGCGATCCAAAGAGTAATCTCGAGTTGCAGCCAAATGCGCAGTCACCGGTCCGTGGCCTGATCTCCCTGGCATATAAACAAATATATCTATATACATGTTTGTCGACACGTTGGAAAGCGCAAGCTCGAGCGACAACTAGCGCGAAATCAAACGCGCTCGCTAATACCATGAAAATTTCTCGTTCGGGCCTCGCCGCGAACTGCTCTTAAAAGGCACGCGTCCTATCAATGAGAAATGTTTTACTATGTTCGCCCAACGATCCTTCTATTTTATGTCATTACGCTACATGCTATTCTCCGCGTATATCGACCAAGTATACAGGTTACGGTAATAGTATATGTAGGCAGACTTAATACACGCGTCAATGGAACGAAACAATTATTGTATGTGCAGCTTCGTTAAAGCTGTTGGAGCACTACGATGTATAACATCCGAGCACTCTGCGACGACGATTCCGTCCATCTACTTGGTCCTGAGTCGCTCGACAACGCCCAGAATCAGCTTTTTTGTTGGTAGTGACCGAAACAAATTTAAAAATTCAGGAGCTGAGTAAACGTTGGAAAAAAATGTGTGAAAATTCGTGAAACGATTAATTTTTGAGAAGTGGAATAAAAGATATGTCGATGCTGGGACGATTGAAGGAAAACAGAGAGTTGGGGACGTCGCAGAAGCAGGGAAAGATCGTGTGATATTTGCGGAAGAATGGTAATTGCACCCGCAACAGAGACTAATATTAGCGAGAGTTATTGTTGTATCTCGAGAGTTAATCTTCCTGGAAGATCTACGGGAGAAGGTAAGAGACACGATTGTCCACGATGCATAGGGGAAAAGTCTGTAGACGCGGTTCGGTGGCTTATGCGGCTGCTGCTGTTCCGCCAAGCATCACGGCTAACTATACACAGTATATATATCCAATTGTATTCTATTGTAAACCTACATGCTTTATATATCGCGGGCTGTTGCTCGAGAGACAAAGAGAGTCAGAGTTATATCGACATTCTCGAGATTCGGCAAAAATCGGCCGCGACTGAGTCAGAACTGGAAGCACTTTACGAGGGTGTCCCGCGCCGTCACGTTTCGCCAATCCATGTAACTAAATCCATATACCCATATACATATATAGCCATTTTGTATATTGTATGCAAGGTAATAAATAACGTAGTCCGCGGTATCGATAATCGGCGGTACATTCGTTGAGACTGTAGGAGAAGGAAAGAGAGACGGGGCTGAGACAGCGGGCCCAGACTTTTGTCTATTATTATACACGACGATATATTCGCTCATGTGTATCCGAGTGTGCCGCGCCGCCACCCCCGTCCCTCTCCCTATATGTCTCTCTTGCGATCAAAAGTACATAAAATATTCAATCGTTAACAATTTTTATCCCATCATTCGCTTCGGTTCTCCAAACGATAAAACTCTCTATCGACTAATTTTTATTATTTTTATCCTATACGTAATAGATCTGAGTGGAAATTCATTTTTGTCGCTTCGCAGGCTCTGGATGACGAGACGAAATCAGAATAATTGTTGTGGGCCAGGATTCTAAAAGGAACCCATTTAGGATTTGGTCAGGATAACGATGATCGATGGGAAAGTCCTCGTCAGTGCCTCGTGACGAAATATCATTCGTAAGAAAACCACAAAGTTTCAATGCAAATGAACAAAATCGAAAAATCATTTTTACAGAGCTCGCTGAATGTCACTTATTTAGAGACTCGGTGGACAAGCACATCCGACAGCGTCGTCTGCTGGCCCGAGACTCGGCCGAGTAGTAGTCCACGATTAACTAACTACATGGGTAACGAACTGCACTTTCGAACAATTTCTTTCTCAAATATCTGTGATCAAGAAAATCTGTATCCATCAATATGGTCACGTCTAAATTTCTTCGTGCTCAAATATCATTCATAACAAAGAATCGTATTCTTTTCCATATGCTCAAACAACTGTACTCAGAAATATCAAGAAGATGAGACAACTTCACTCGCTAATGTTTCTTTTCCAAAATAAATGCGATGCCCACTTTATTGCGTCGCTCGGCGATTCTTCTATAAGATCGGCGTTGTTTTCGAAACGAGATATTAACCAGCGAAGTTGTCTTATCTTCTAGATACTTCTGAGTAAATAGGACTGTTTGTTGTGAACGTCATTGAACGACGAACAGCACGAAGAAATTTAGACGTCAACATATTTATGGATACGCAGATTTTTAAGATGGAAATTCTTCGAGAGTGCAGTTCATTGCTCTCATAGTTATTCGATGCCGACCATTTATGATTATAGATATTTTTGAAGGAAGATATTCACAGTACAGATATTAAATGAGATGATGCATTTCTGAAAATTGAATGTCGAGTCAAAAATTATCACGATAGATGCGGTAAATTGCTGAGAAAAAAGTTTGCACAGGTAAAATTATGCAAAAAGTGTATTATGTGTGCGTTGTAAGTTTGCGCGCGCATACGACACGATCAAAGGGTTCTCGATGCCCATCAAAGACCAATTTCCATGAAAGTCGATAATCGATGACAGAAGCAACGAGTTTCTATTACCGTCGTGAAGTTAGTCGGTCAACTTTCGGTTTTGCTCGTTTTTTATCTTCGGCACTCGGTCTCAGCGAAAGTTAATGTTCTACTTTACCAACATTGACGTTTTGATTCAGTCAAAAGATTTATACAGCAAATTTATTTGTCGAGGCTGCGATTTCTGAATAAAATCTATTGACGAAGAAAGTTTTTCCTGGTTACTCATTAAGCCTCGCAGTTAATTAATCACCGAATGTCTTTGGTGTTGACGATTTTATGGTGAAAAACATAACAAGTTAAAGATTCGTGTTGCAAAGTCATTAATTGGCACATCCGATAGAATTATAGTGCGTTTTTGTGGGACACGAAACTTCTGTAACGTAGCGAGCGAGTGCCGGGAACGAGGTGCACACATAAACGGAATATTTGCCCATTGAGAAATGAGATAGACGGAGAGATGTATGGTGCATGGGAGTTGAGACTGTGGTGGGCAACGGGCGGTGAATTATCGGCATTAAGGTAGAGATCTCGCGCACACACTTGGTAGCCAGAAGCAACGAGAGCTCGAGAGAGTGTCTATTCGCACGAGACAGTATGCGAAAGAGCGAGCGAGAGGGAAAGGGAGACGGAGATAAAAAGAGAGGGAGAGAAAAAGCGAGTCGGAGGCTGGATCTCTCGGTAAACTGGCGCCAGGGAGGATATAGAGTCACGAGAGAAGCGTGTGGGGTACATATACGTTTTATGCTGTGATAGTCGTCACGTCGTCTCGTCTCTGCGCGCTTGCTCCCAGAGATACAGACAAATGAAAGAAAAAATAGAGAGAAGAGGCCGAGGAGGAGAAACAGGAAAAGAGAGACACGGAGAAGCGGGAGATTGTCAGGAAAACACTTTGAGAATGAGGCGGAGTGAGACAGGGAAAAATAAACGAAGAGAGGAAGAGAGGCAGCGCAAGGGAGGGGGGTTAAATAGGACAACGGTTGAGAGGTAAAAGGATCGAGGAAAGAGATGTGGAAACAGTCCAAAAAAGAGAGAGACTAAAAAATATAAAAAAGGATGAGCGAGGGGAAAGAAATTTTCCTACTGCGTGTCGATTTTTCGTCAATTTTCCGAGACAATAATAAATGTTACGATTTTCATCCATATGATTATTCGTTATTTATCGTCTCCTTGTCATTTTATCCATGTGAAATCGAATAAATGTGTACGCCGATTAAATATTGCCAGGAGATACGACTCCCGTAATTTTCGAGCGAAAACAAATCTCACATACGATTTCGTGCGTTCCCACGAACTTTTTTCGCCATAATCGTCCATCAGATCGATTGAGACTCATGGAAAAAAAAATCACAGGAAATAAGATTCTTGCTAAATAAATTCCGCGGTTTCTCTTGACGGAGAAAAATTTAATTCGCTCTGCACAAATTTAATGTGGATAGAAATTTTTATTTTACAATTTAATTTCGTCGAGGCTATCCGATGAGCAATGCATATGGATCCCGAGGATCGCGAGTCCACACCAAAGCAGGTCGATTCGACCTGCCAAAAACTTGGGACCCACCCAGTAGGCAACGACTGAGATCCGCGTGGTCAATAACTGCATCTCTCGTGGAGAAACTTTCCCTTTTATATAAGAGCAGCGCATAATATCATAGCGAGATAGCGGAGTGTAAGGTCAGAGCGAAGAAGGAGCGAGGAAAACGTCAACGAAAGAGAGTAAAAAGGGAGCGAGAGGGCGAGAACAGCGAATGAAACGTTGAGGAGGATGCAAGAGCTCCGATGCACACTGATCGCGCTTTTATCCGTTATACACACATTTCTACGTATGTTTGGACTCATGAGAGAGTGCATCCTTTATGCACATATGTGCAGCACACCTATCCCCCATAATATTGTTCGCATCGAGAGAGGAAACCGTTCGTTCCTCTGCCTGTAATAACTCGCTACACCCAACCAGATACGATCTCGACAAATAGCAATGCCTACCTACAGTAGGTAAAAGCGTTCCTTCTCCGTATATCTAACCTCCTGTGCAACTAAGTCTGTTGCTGCTGTAGCAACCATTTGCTTCCGAGTCTCCGTTGTCCTCGCTTACCACAAATATCAAGCAACTCATCTCCAGTATTTCGATGTTCAACAATTCAAAAAGAAATCTCGACCCAAGATTCAGCAATGAGTCTGCTAATAAATGAAATTTACGTTGCACGCAATTAATCAATCAGAGAAATGATGTTTTAACGACGTTTTCTATAAAACACTTGAAATCTTACTAAACTGTATATATACTATATATATATACTATATGTAGCGTATATATAGTATATATTGAATATATAGTATAGTAAATAGTAAATAGGAAAAAAAGCAAAAAAGGAGTTAAAAAAAAAAGTAGTATAGTAAAGTAAAGATATAGAAAATATATACTATATATAGTATATATAGTATTAATTCTCGATTTCAGTTCGATGATTGAGTTTCTCGTCACAACCCGAAAATGAGACGCAGGCACTCATCGAGAGGAGTGCCTAGGCATTCCTAATAATATTGAGCGCAAGCTGGAAGTACTTGAAATAACAGCAGAAAATTAACACGTGAAAAAAAAGGACATATGTTTATGTAGAAACACGCGATCTCCAAGTCCATAGTGGAGCAATTCATTCCGAGATAATTACTTACGTGGCGGTCAAGATTAGTCGAGGAACTAATGTACTCTGTTTCTGGATGGCGCTAAAGAGAGTACGAAGGATAGAAATAAACTGAAAGACAGAGGTAGAAGAGTGATAGTGCAAAACATGAAATCCGGACGAGATTTGTGTGTCTGAGAGAAGCGACGTATAATTCACAAGCATCTCTTTCTCTCGCGTCTGGGTGGTATCTTATATATACCTTAATATGTCCAGCTTGGCTCCCAGCACGTCTTACACCGCTCCTCATGGCATTAATAATAATTCAAAGGGCTTCTCCTCCGCTTTTTCTACCAGCAATGCACGCGATATAATCGCAAGTATTCCGGACAGTAAGCATCCTCGAGCTATCGATATAAAAATAATGAAAAATTCCCAACGAGTTTGGTAAAAGTTTAAATTCAATAATATTCTTCATTAATTATAATCATTGATGGCCGATGCTGGAGAAACCCAGAAATCTGGTCGCTTTAGGCAACTCGACTTGGTATTTCCGGCGGTCGATCAAATGCCAATTTCGAAAAGAAAAGGGAGATGTTCGAGATTCGATAAGGAGGTGGAACACCATGGCCCAGCTTCTTAATCCATGTTCGAAGGATCTCGTCCTCTCTTCCGTCGTTACAGTCAAACAAGTTGGAATTGTCGTTCAAGGGTCATTGCTTAATATCGAGCTGAGTCATCTACTCTGTCCTATATCTCTCTCTCAACCTCTTTATTCATTAAAAGAAATAAAATTTTATTATCGCAAAGCCCGAACGCTGATTCAATGAATTTTTATTTATTTCTGCGTTTCAATTAAATTTGCGAATCTTGAGTGTGTGTACAAGCGAAAACGAAATTATAGTGTGTACGTATTTTTCGGTTGAGCATACAGAGGAAATACTCCAAAAATAAGTATCTCATCCTAACTTTACGTAAAATAACCATTGATTTATTATCAAAGATTAACTCTTCGTCCGCCAAATTCTTATTCAAATATATTTAATACCAGTCTATTTATTTGTTTAAATCATTTTATTTCTCATTTTATTATTTAATATTAAAATTATTTATTACAAATGATGCTTGAGCTTGCAACGTTGCGATGCAACAAAATATATTTATTTATATTTACAATTTGTTTAATTTGTAAAATGTTCCGGATTTTTTTCGCCGGTATATTTCTCTGAGGGCCAAAAACCGTTTTTTTTTTCATCATCGCAATGTAATTCTGAATATAAATAATGGGTTTTGGCAAAGAAAAAAAAAGAATTTCGTTAGATTCAAACGATACAAACTTCAACATGATATTATATATTGAGTATATTATTAAATATTAATATTAATGTAATAAACCTCGCAGCTCAGTGCCAAAAGATGATTGATAAAAATAGGAAAAACTTTTTTGTATCGTCGATTTGATAAACTCGGTTGAATGGAAAGACGAACTGGCCAAGTTTTAAGTTCAACTTGTTCGGTGTTGTTCGGGGATTTATCGGGCCGAGTGCGGCTCGCTCGATCTTTCCTTTATTGGCAAAGAGAGTCAGGCTGTGTATAAAGCATCGCGAAGATTGGTCTCTCGTTTCCACAAGTTGATGTAAAATTGTTCGTTTTGGTCGTTCGCGGTTGGATTTATCGAGTTAGATGCGGAACGCTGTTGTTAGCGCAGGTCCCAATGGACCGCGAACCTCTTCCGGGTTCTCGTTCGTCACAGAGTTCAGGATACACGTACACGCGCAGCCGATGGTGAGTGTTGAGAGACCTGGAGACACGCGAAACGAATGGAAAGTGCGATAACGTAAATCACTGAATTTCCAATGAGGACAAGATCGTATTGTCTCTAGCAAATGGAAAAATTAGCAAATGTCCTCATTTGCCAACGATTTCCTTGTCGATCGATCCTGTAAAGAGCTCGTGGAAGAAAATAATTCAATGGACCGAACAAAACGAGCGCAACTACCGGGACATCCAAGAAAAACGGTTCCCACAGGTCCACTCGCTTAGTCTCCCTTCGCCACTCCACATATCTCGCGCACCATGCCCAGCATATTGTCCGTGTTGACAAAACCCATGGGGGGTCGAATCGACTCGGAGCCTCGTTGAGCGATACATGCGGGATCCTGTGTACACTCGACCCTTCCTACACGCTCGCTCAGTCAAGCAACACATCTCTCTTCATCCTTCACACCCTCGTGCGAATCCACATTGCCCTGAGGATTCACCATTTGCTTCTTTGATTCAGCCAATTCTAGTCAATCCTCATCTGCTATGGGAACGAACATTTTCAACCTACTCACTGGTAAGAACCGTGCGAGTCACTTCGAATGGGAACTAATTTTCACCTTAAATTCGTGGATTATGAGCGACGAATAAAACGACTCGTGGAAACGTTCGTTTCTGTATGATTCGTCGTGGACACGGAAATAATTCCTGAGGTTTTGTGTTGCCTCAGGATGTCAAGTACCTGTAAAAAATTTTGATAATCATTGTTCAATAAAAAAAAAAGCTCCTTGATCGTCGTGAAATTTGCACACGACCTCCAGAATACTTCCTGTCAAAACATACGAATTTATAAGAATTTTATCACCATTACTTTTGACCTATCTTAATTGAAATAAAAAATGATAATAAAATTTGAAAAATTTAATATATTTTTGTGTTTCGAAGTTTTTAAAAGGTTATGAAAAAATTTAACGACGATTAGGAAATTCGTTACTTAAAAAATTAACATTTTGTTTGAGCTTGTCGGGATTTATAGAATTTTATCATCATTACTCAAAGCACATCAAGGGTTGAAATGAAAAATGATGAGAAATTTCTGAAAATTCAGTATATTTTTGTATTTTTAAATTTTCAAGAGGTCGCGAAAGAATTTGACGACGATTAGGACGCTTGTTATTTAAAAAATTAACATTTTGTTTGGGTATTCAGAATTTTCTCGCCATTACTTTAATGACCCTGAGGGTTGAAATAAAAAATGATAAGGAAATTCTGAAAATTTAGTATGTTTTTGTATTTCTAAGTATTTGAGACGTCGTGGAAAAAATTCGACGACGATTAGGAAGCTCATTATTTGAAAAATTAACATTTTATTCAAAACAACTGTTTAAACAAACGGAAAAATATTGATCGATAAACTTCGTTTTGTTTCGATTGCCTTCAACATATATTTAATTAAAAATTGCGAGGTTGAAAAATAAAAATTTATCACGAATTCGAATTTGATTGATATTTCAAATTTAAGTAATAAATTAATTGACTAATTTTAATCAATCCTTAATTAATTAAGATTGAGTCTTAAATAATAATTAAAAAAAATTGAATTTAACGAATTCAATTGACTAATTATAATGAATTATTAATTAATTAAGATGAAGTCTTAAATAAAAATGTAATAATTACATTTTCAGTACTTTAATTGACTAATTTTAATTAATTCATAATTAATTAAGATTAACTCAAAATAATTCGTACAAAAATATACACAAAATTTTGAAAATTTTTTCATCATTTGTTACTTTCGATATCCTTCGATCTCTAAATCTAAGGACGACTGGATTTGCTGCATGGGAAAGAATCAAGAATCATCGAGATGATGATGAGCAATCTTTAGGTTGGGTGAGTCCATTTGGTAGGGAGGCAACGTCGAATAATTCGAAGGCAAAAGTTGAGACGATGGGACTTCAACGAGCTGATGGTCTCTTGAAAGACAAGAAGGGCATTGACGGAAGGAGCATTGAAGAGAAATGGAGGGTAAAGTAGCTGTGGACAATGGGAACGAAGCTCCGCTTGGTGTGCGACTGGTTGATGATTCGGGTGGCACCCTCTCTCGTGTATGGGGCATCATCAAGAGCCACCCTCTCTTTTTGGTGGTGCAGGGATGATCGCAGGCACTGGCTGTTTCCCCCATGGAGGATTGGGTGGGAAACCGTGACCACCATCTCATTACCGGTTCCCATGGGTACGTGCGAAAGAGAGAAAGACTTTTGTGCGTGTATTCCTTGATTGTACAGGCCATATAATTCGTTCGTGTTCTTGCACTCTGTGTGGCATTATGTGTGCGACCCCTGGTCGCGTGTTTGGACCTTACAGGTCCAATCCACGAACGTCACATGCTCTGTGAGCTGGGGGGTGCATCGCATTATGTAATTGTTATAGGGGTTACAACTTGAACGTTATGAGAGAGCGGATTCAGAGGCTGGGCGCGATATATTTTCTCCTCGTGCGAAAGAGTCTGCTCCTGACGTTCGAGTGTGCCTTTTTTTTTTAAATCTAACAATTCTCTTTTCTCTTTCTCTCCCACGTAGCGAGATTTCGGCGTAGAAAGCTTCACAAATCACGGCAACTGATAGAAATTTCGACATGCTTATCTGCGGACGAGACCTCGAGTGGCAAACTGCATGGTGGAAGGCAGAAACGACGCACGGCTACATCGAGGCATTGTTATTTATAGGGGCGCGTGGCTCACACGTGACTTCCGCAATCGAGACGATGCTTTTTCACTGAGATAACCGATTTTCAACAAGCTTTTCGAATCAGCCCTATTTTTATGTTTTTCTCTAGAAAGTTAATGTAATTATTGATAACAATACGTTGAATGTTTTCTCCTCGATCTCTGCTATGTCCAACGCTTTTTACTCTGCGTCTCTCGAGTGGCTATACGCTCGGAAAGTTCGCATATGCTGCTTGACAACGAGCCTTCGTTCTCGCATCACCCTCCCGCAAATCAAACCCCGAATTCATCTCGAGGGACTACTTTTTACCGCGCCCGATCCTCCTTCCATTATTAGTTCATCTCGGGTTACCGCAATGAGCTCCCAGCGGACTACTCCACTGCTGTTTCCTCCTCGACGTCTCTATCATTTTGTTTTATCACTGACAACAAAACTACAGAGCACGCTAACAGATCATTGGAGCGTCGGGAGAAAAAATCATTGGCATGCATCTGTGGCGTTTGTCTATAATGCGCGAAAACGAGGGAGAGTGAAAATTAGGGTAACATTTTCAAATCACGCTCTCACTTTGAATGGGCTCGAATTTTTTTCTCCTCTCTCTTATCACTCGGCAATGGGGCACCATACGCAATAATAGAGATATCACGTAACTTTTTATTTTTTAATATTATTATATGAATATTAATTAATATTTAATTAATAATTTATTCATAATAATAACAAATAATAATAAATAATAACTATAAATAATAAATAATAAAATTCACCGGGACCGGCTGGGGACTGACCAGGTTGGAGACTGAATATCATTTTTTATTTTAGAATATTATTATACCAGTATTGATTAAAAATTAATGAATGATAACAATAAATAATAATAAATTATGATAAACGATGATAAATAAAAAAGAATAATGTTTAATAATATTCCATACTGATTGTTTTTTTTTATATATTACTTCTATCAAAATAAATAAATAGTTTATTAATTGATTCTTTTTTATTTAGATAAATCAGATAAGATAAGATATTGTTGAATAAAAAAATATTCATAATAATAATTTGTTCGATTTTTTATGGAACTTATACGACCCTTATGGATCCCTTATGGAACTCTTTATGGAACCCGAATGGATTCCATAAAGGGAAAAAAAAAATTGTTCCATTTTATTTTGATATATTTCTGATATTAATAGAAAAAAATATTTGAGCACTTTTGAGCCGGAGACGTGATGCGACAAAATTTCCAAAGCTAAAATTTGTCCTGATGGCGTTTTACGCTTCCTAGCATCGGACTGATTAATTGGAAGTTTGAAAAATCAATCCGAATTGAAAATTTGCCCTGCCAGGGTTCTCACCCTGGCAGGGCGCGCTTCGCTTCCGTCAACGCCAAGAGCAGGAACCTCAGGAATCACGTGACTGACACCGGCGTGCTCTCGACGTGCCGATATCATTTCGCCAGAAGAGAGACGCTGCTGGCACTTAGGTTAATCGTCTAGAAATCCTCGATGACGCACATCCGGCAGGCTACGGCGAGGAATCAGTGCCGATGGGCTCTCGTTGCGAATCCACACTATATGGAGCAGCTCTGAAGGAGCGAATAAACGGCGATAAAGCGCGCGGCGTTGAGTGAGGTTAGCAGTGAAAGTGAGACAAACGCTGACTCGTATATCTTGCTGAAGCAACGATAAAGCAACGCAGTAGCCACTCGTTCCAATCGGAAGCTGTTTCTTCCCCGCAGCCTAAGTTCTGGGCGCGGGGCACATGTACGAGAACACATCAAATGACGCAATGTCTCTCGCCCTATGGGCGGGTTACTCCACCATGCGTTACACGATCTCTCATGCATCTATGAGCCAGAGAATTGATTGCAATTCACTGGCACACGCGCCGGAAGTCCGAATTGTCTGCGTCACTCCGCCAGCCCTTTTTCTTTCATTCGTTTCCTTCGAACCATCTCAAGATCCTCCCAATTTTATTTTCAGCTAAATAATATATCGTACATTTCAAATAAATCCCTCCAACGTTCGGACTAAATAACAGAAACAAGTTATGTTTACCCTCGTAATTGACAAATCGTCAGGATTTCATACCCCATCGAGGAAGTGTATATTTTGTTCGGACTATTAATCGAGCAGCGCGTGGCATTCGGTGCGGCCAGAAAGAACGAACCATTCTCCAGTGAATAGAAAACTCCAGACCCCTCGTCACTGCTCTCCGATGAAAAATAGGGTCGGACCAGAACTCGTGAAGCTTCGCGAAAAATCACACGGTGCAACGATCGTTTGTTGGTGCGCCCGGGCACATACGGAGCCGGTGCCCGTTGCAGGTTCCGCTAAATCCTTCGATCTCATTGCGCACGTGCCATAACCGTGCATCGTGGGACCGTTTGATGCCCGCAGGGGGTGCCCTACGGATATATGCTATGCGACTGGGCTCGATTATATTGGCACGCGGCATATTGCCATCATTCTTCCAACAGGCATCCCTGTACAAAGAGACTCTACTCTTTATTGATCACATCACCACGTCCACGAGAATTATCCAAGTCGCCTTTGCAAACGATGCATCTCAAATCATCGGGGCTCGTTCATTTGACAATCTTTTCGTACGAACGAACGAATGTCTTGGGATATTTTAAGCACATTGACATTGAAGTATGGAAAAGAAAAAATGCACCGTCACATGGCTTCGTCGATGAGGAAACAAAATAAGAAATTACTGAATTCAGGCCCCAAAATCGTACGTCATCGTTGCTGGGACGAATTTGTTGGGTAACTGGAATTCAAGTATCCCATCGAACGAAGGGATGAGCTAGAAAAATTGCTGACCGAGCTCCTCGAAATGCCTGCCATAAAATCTTCATCGGAACTACCGCGGGCGCGTCTACCTGCATCGAGAATGGTTATTCCACTTGGCGGGAAGTTGATTAAATGGAAAGGACGTACGGGTGGCTCGGTATAAAAATAATATTTATAGGGAGCGATAATTCGAGGATCCCACGATTCGTTATTCTCGTTGGAATCACTTACGTCTGCGGCGTTGCTCTGAGGGATGAGAACCCGCATTATTATTTCGGGGGTACCTGCGGCCCATGTGCCCGACCAACACGCACGCACGACCTCTCGTTGAATCCACCAGCTCAGCTCACCGAGCTGCTTCACAAGAGAATCGAGTCTGCGGCTACGATAAGTATCTCAGCAAATGCCAGGCTCGACCCGTATCGTTTTATTGAACGAAATTGCCCATGACTGGGAGAGGAACGATGATGATGTGGCACGTATAGGTGCGCTGGAAAATTGACTAATCTTTGGTTAATGTGCGCGCCACGATATAACGAGAAAATGATGGACGGCGTTGCTTTTTATTTTCATTAAACGTTTTCCTTAAAAAACTTGAAAATTCTTTTGTCTGCTAATTGAAAAAAATGCCCGGATCTTCGGCCGAAAGAATTTCGAGTCATTCTCGCTGCGATGCCTCCACGTCAGATATTTACTGTACGACGCCAGTTTCTCCGCAGGGAAAACTCTCGGTTTAAAGCTTCACAGACTACTCATTAAAGTCTCTCGTCTAGGCGAGCTTCGCGTACGAAGAATAAATAATAAAAATATGACGGTTAGACATTGTCGTTTGGTCATTTAAGTCGCTCGTGAAGAAACAATGAGAATACACTCCGGAGATAAAATAATAGCTAACCAAACTCGCTTTCACGTTGCCGTTAATATTAACTTTCTCAAAGTTAACGAGCACCCGAGAGGGCTATTCGTCGGACTCGTTGCTATTATCTCCTTGTCTCTTGAAATCCCTCGATCGGGTAGTCTCTTTAAACACGCACATAAACAGGCAAAAGAGAGAGAGAGGGGGGGGGGGGCACACGCACATGCACATAACGCAGGAGGAGTTTCGCAAGGATCGTCGAGAGTCTCGTGATCGATCGATGCATTCGTTTAAGAGGCAAGAAGTACCGAACGGAGGGACGTGCAACAAATACCTCGAGAGAGACACGTTTCCTTGGTTCTACCATTTCTCGTTGGCGTCTGTTCATTAGCCTCGGCATCGATCGCCAAACGTTGCAGAAAAGGGATCTAAAAATATTCATAAAAAATTCTTTACTCCCCGGTAGCGTTCCGCAAGCCTCGAGACAAGAATTTCAAACCGAAGCAGGCTTCGTTCGAGGATTGTGCATAATAGAACAGATATAAACGCTTCGGTATCTTTTATGGCGTATCGGGTATCACGAAAAAGGACATGGTGAACCGAGCCAGGTGTCTCCACTTTCTTGCGTCTATAATCAATCGATAAGGAACAACGATAAAAATAACGTCTCTTTACCGTTCCGTTTCACTCCTTAACGTTCAGTACATCGTTCCCAAACCGAATCTACATTTATCAAGTCATTTTTTTTTCTTTAATTAAACGTGATTTATGAAAAAATATAAACAGCTGTAGAATTTTTTTTTCTTTTTTCACAATAATTATGCAGTTTACGTGAACCAACAGTCGCCTCTAACCCACTGATTAATTTGCTGTTTGGCCCGTGGTAATTACGAGAAATAATAATTGATCAAATTTTCAAATCGTCACTTTAAAAAACCCGAAGACTTTTTTCCCATTTTTATTCAATTTTTTGACATGTTTTGTTTTTTTCTTAAATTTCTCAAATTTGTTAAATTGACTTTGTAAAACCTGAAGATTTTTTATCCATTTTTTGATAAGTTCTGTTTTTTTCTTCAAATTATCGAATTTTTTAACTTTACTTCATGAAACTTGAAGATTATTTTTCCATTTTTATTCAATATTTTGATCTTTTTAATTTTTTTTATAATCAGAATTTTTTCGTGTTGAATTTATTCCATAAATTTCAACATCTTTGTGTTGTTCCCAACAAAGATGGTGTAATTATAAAAATTGCACATACAATTTGTCCAGGGTGGATTTTAATTTTCAAGTAAAGAGTCAACTGACCTCGACCTATTGAGCTGACGAAGTTAAATATGGTACGACGATACTCGGGTGATAAAATAAATGGCGAGGCTTCTGAAAAGGGACAAAAGGTCAGAGATTCGATTTGATTGGGATATGGATAGATCGAATTTTCCCAGGCGTCGATATGACACATACTATCATTCTCCACAAGTTATGATTTTTTCCTTGTTTCCATTTATTTTTTCAATCCCGGTCGCAACGACATAATTGCGAGGTGCGAGAAAATCCTCGATCTTTATGGAATTTAATGGCCATGGGGCGTTCCGCGAGCCTCGAAGTAAAAATTGAAAAGTGAAGCTCGTTTTACCAGCCGCCTCGATTAATCCATCGACATCGAACTGCCCGTAGCTTATAAAAATATAATAAACCAAACGTATATTGGATTTTTCGAACCTTTACGTATACGAGGCAAAATAAAATTCGTGGCACTTGAGAGAGCATACGGCACGTACACATTTATAATAGCGTTGTATCGACTCGCCAGAGCGATGCCATTATTATAACAGCATATGCACCGAGAGTACTCGAGAGCTCAGTAATTTATTCAATTACCGATCGACTTTTCTGATTGCGGGTGTGATATCACTCTCTCGCGGTATTCTATCTCAGAAATAGGAAAGTGTTCATACCGAAGCCCTACGAGAGACCGGACGCGAGTTACCTGATAGCTCGAGCCTCTTTCTCAATATACAGGGTGTCCGGTTATAGAAAAGTCAACACGTTGCATTCGCAACGCTTCCTGGACTAATTGCAATGAGATTACGTTGAAATACACACATGGATCTGGGAGACCCTACCGTTTCGAGTACTTGGACTCGTTGTAAAAATTCAGAAAAAATTCAGGAAAGTAGTTTTGACTCCGTGAAAAGAGAATCTGCCCAAAGCGATGCATTAAAATTCTTTTTTATTATTTTTATTCAATGCTGATCGATAGAAAAAATGATTACTCCACGCCATTCGCTTTATGGGCCTCCCAGACCCATGCGTGTCGACTGGAGGATCAAGGAAGTGCGATCGTTAGTTTCGTGGACTGACGGCAGATGTCGAGACAGATAAATTTCAATGAAACCCCGGGAAGGGGCAACGTCTTTAGTTTTTTCATGGTATTTCTCATAGTCCGCGAAAGCGAGAAAACAATTTGACGCAAAGGCGAGGATAAATCATTGTGATTTGGTGGGCAACGTTCTCTGTGCAACTGCCGCTGCGGGGGAGCGCGGGAATCAAATTTTTTAATACCGCAGAGACTAGAGATAGTTCTCGCTCGTTTATTTCCGATAGCTTCGCGTGTGCATAGTGGTAATGCACTTTGATCTGATGACTCGCACGCGCACGTGATCCGATATTTGGTCTTGATGTTAAGGGAGTACCAGGCGATGGGCGCACCTTAATTTCGACCATTCGAGATTACACTCGCATGTTCGGGGACCGTTTAATTTTCTCGATTTTTTTAATCAATTAATAAACTCCCTTCATCGCGTTGCAACGTTTTCGTTGCAACGGAAATGCATCAATTGAGTTGCCCTGATGTTAAAAATCAGATAAAAATTTTCAACACTCCGTGCGTATAACGTCAATCCGAAAATTGCGGGGAAAATAAATTTTCCTACGACGAATACAAACCTCGGCTCCATGTGTTATGGGAAAAGTATCGCGGCGCTTGAAGTGACGGCTATGAGAATTTCTAGGTCACGCGCGATCTGTCGGCAAAATATCGCTTTTTTTATTAAATCTACATTGCCCCGGGTCCGATACCGATTCAAATATATACGTGGATACAATATAAATTTAATTACCCGAGCGTTCATGCTCGAAAGAGCAGACCCCGGTGGACCTTAGCCATTGCTCTCTCGCTCCCTCTCTCTCTCTCTGCAGCTTCGTGTGTATACGAAACAATCACTTTACGTGAAAGTATGAAAATAATTCCGTCTATGCGGTAGAGACTGCACCGGCGGGAGTTCGGGCCGACGTGGTGTAGGTGGTCGGTACGTTTCAGCTCGGTAATACACGCGCGAGTCTCCATATATATATTTTTTTTCCTTTTATTTTTTATTTTTATTCCTTGAAAATAATATCGATCTTACTAGAGTTCTTGTTGTATAGTTCGTGAATGGGCTCATGGCCGTTTAGCTGAATTATCCTCTCTGCGCTATCCTCGCTCTCGCGATACACATGAAATTTTTTTCCTCCGAGCAGGTAATCAGAGATCGATCAATCGATAAATATTCGAGCCAGTGTGCAAGACAAATATGCACAAGACTCGAAACACCAATTTTTTCGATAATTATAGGCCCGATCGAAATTCGTACTTTTCAAAATGGTTTCTCGTGATCCTTTGCCAATAGAGGATCTTCGAATCCACAGCCACCTGCTTTGATTAACCAACGCGCCTCCGAAACCGGGTTACTAGTCCACAAATCGTTTCCGCGTACCGATTTTATCTTCCCGTCAAAAAAATTAGTCATTTTTTCAACCGTTGCCGACTTCGACCTCATATCGAGCCAAATAGACCCTGGTGACTTCTCGGGCTCATAACTCTCGCTAAAATCAATATTTTCTGACACATTTTTTTTCCTAAATAGACGCACACTTTCCAGCTAATGAGACGATGAAAGATGAAAGCGATGCAGCCAAACGATTTATTTCCATGTGCTTTGAGTTTTAAGTTTTCGAGCCTCAAGATTGCCTTGGCCAGGGTCAAGGAGACCCGGAACGGCAATATCCTTGACTGGAGGATTTAATTTGAAAAATAAAAAAAATGATCTCCATGTTTTTTATTGCTTAAATAAAATTTCCAACAATAAAAAAAAGAACGAATCATGTTGTTTTATTTATTATTTATTCATTCGTTCATATTCATATATATTTCATTCATTTATTTATTTATTTATTCATTGATTGATTTATTTATTTATTCATTTATTCCTTTATTTATTTATTCATTTATCTATGTTCCGCTATATTATTATGAACAATCGTATGCTACCAAGAAAAACGAAATTGTTTATAAATAATTCATGAAAATATATAATTCCCTATGTATGGACATGATCAGGCCAGGCCAATCGTTGGATCTTGCCACAAATAGGTATGCAGATCAAATTGGGTATGGAAAGGAATGAAAAAAAAATTTCCCCAGAATGGGAATGATCGAATTAATGAAAACAAATTATTGTAATGGATCGTCCGAAATTTTCTCTTTTTTCCTGCAACAATGATCGTGCCTATTTATTTAATGATCGAAAATAGGATAAATATTATTATTATTATGCGAAATGTGATCCGAAAGTAGGAAAGTGTTGTGATATAAATGTGATAAGAATGAAATAGCAGTTGAGTTTGCATGGAGTAATAAAAATGAAATACACGTATTACGTTACGCAGTTCCGTACGTTCGAACAATATTTACTCTCGCCCTGTGGACTCGCACCCCCTGTGGTCTCGAGATATCGAAAAATAAAAACAACACATGTAAATGGTTGAACAAACTTTTGCGCAATCGATTGAAATTTGTGTGCGTGTAAGAGCGGCCGAGATAAACCGACAAATCGGCGTGATAATGTGATTAGAATAATAATCAATCGTTAATGGGCGTGTGTGTATGGCCAACTGCGTGTTATTTAAACTGATACTTGGCGAGTCATTTACGTGCGCTGGATTGCGAGGAGAGCTGTTGGGTTATCGCTTCTGGAGTGAAGCGAATCGATCCCGAGGCCCAGCGAAATTAAAACAACGAAAATAACAAAAATCATATCTCCAGCATGGGTCACTCGAGCCCATTTATCTTCCATTCCCAGCGCCATGTAACACCAATCAGAACGTTGTCAGTGAAAAATTACATTCGTTCTAATCGCTTCTTCAGAGAAAATACGATAAAGCAACACGAAAGAATTCCTATAAAGTAAATCGCCCGCTCAAATTAACGGTGAAACCGATCACGCCACACTTTAACGTGAGAACAAGTGTAAATATTTTATTCATTAATCATAACGAATTAAGTTTACATTGAATAATGGGAAAATCAATTCAATTACAATTAATCATTCATTATAATTACGAAAAATTACAAAAATAACGAAACACTTTTTTCTTATAAATATAATGAATTCATTACAATTGAAAAAAAAAGAAAAGTTCGTAAATTTGGAAAAAATCAAAAATAATTCCTACTTTTTTAAATTCCCGCTTACACATATCGTTGGATCTGAATTTTCCCCTCGATTTCCCGAAAGCTATGATTTTTCCACTATTTATAGCTATTTTTTTTTTTTCATTTTTATACGTGGAAGTACACACTTGGGTCCCGGAGACCCGACAGAAATGTCTTGGTCCCCTAACGTAGTCTGTCCGTTACGCGATGAATAAATTTCCAATTACCTTTGAGCATGCAAACCGTAACGGCCGCTACTAATACTTCGGGTCTCACAGACCCCGCCACCCGGCAGCTACAAAACGCACCGACAAACATCAGGAACTATTAACTGAGTCAATTACTTTATTTTGTAATGAGAAATAAATGTTTACACGGTATAGCGCAGTCGGCAAGGGAAAAAAATGCGATTGGAATTTACCGGAGTCGAGGACTCGCGGAAAAATGGCACGAAAGGATCATGAACCAATTTGGAATCGGCGCTGATCTGGATTTTAATCGCACATCGAACACACCGTGCTTCATATATTTATATACATGAATGCGGTCCCGAGACGAATGGAGCAGCTCGCGGCGCGGCATAACGAAAACGAGAGTATAACGTTTGGTAAGGTAAGTACGTGGCACATATATATCCACTGGCAGGCTACGATGCGATCAAGAGACAGATATGATTCCACTCTGCGCCATTTTATTCTCAACTGTAACGTAACTCTCGCGTGCATGGCGCGTGTGGAAACTTATATAGATCCTCGAGATCATGCCACGCTGAATCTTTGGATTAAATATCGAGTCGTAGCGAACACACACAAATCCAGATCATGAGGATGTCTTGACTCAAATTCATTTGCCTTGGATCCACTCGCACGCTTTATTCCTTTCCTCCGATTACACCGGAAGTCCACAATCGATAATATTCACAAGACACGATCTTGTCGATTCAGAACACCAAATTTGTTCGAATAAACAAATAAACAAATAATAAATCAATGAATAATGAATACATAGATAAAATATAATTCGAAATTTATAAAAATATATGGAACGTCATGCTGCAGTTTCCAGGAAAACTATCGAAAAGAAAAATAAATTTCTTCCATGAATTTTGATGGATCCTCGAAAAGTCATATTGCATTTTTCGTTGCGATGATTATTATCGACGAGTCTTCAGGGAATCTCGTAGTGCTAGGGACTCAATGCAAAATAATAGAATAAAAACAAAATAAATAAATAAAAAATTGTCATTGAAAATAAAAATCGAGGAATCAAGAGACGCGGCGGCGGCCCGAGGCCGAACTCGCGAAAGCTACAGTACTCTTATATACATCAGTAAAATAGGTGTTGTATGACGTCACAGAAGCTTTAAATGGTCCTCACAGGGAAACAGGTTGAAGGAAAAATTTCGTATTAAATTTGAATTTCCTAGAAATTTTTATCTTTCGAATGGTTTTTGGTTGAATAAAATATGTTCAGCCAATTCAGAGAAATCCAACATCGACGATTTTGGTCGCGCGTTTTGGGAATTTCTCTGTTTAATTCGTGACCCCAAATAAGTGTGCCCAGTGTGAACTGCTTGAAGGGTTTGACAGTCTCAAGTGCTCCTGTAGCCTCAACCACGAGAGACGAATTTACTTCAAGTCATTCCGAGAGGTGCGATAAAAGAGATAAATAAATAATATCCCTGAGGATCGTGAGAGGATGCATGTGTATAAATATCCATAGGTACAAAGTTGGCTCCCCCGGGGGGCTTTCGCAAAAGATCGATCGAAGCGAGCAAGCCTGTACACACGTATGTGTGTGTGTGTGGGTTAATCTGGGAACCCGTTCGCCGGAAGGCGGGAGATCTATGAGCAACGAGTTGTGGAGCTTTCCGCCTTCGCGAGAGGCTTTAGCGATCTATATAGCACGCGCGGCGCCAGTGGTCATCCGAGCGGACAGCGGACACTGCGCACGTGTCTCCGATCCTGCCCTCCCTTCTCCTCGCTTCCATTGTCTTCGCTGCATAACGGGACCCTAGCTTTGCGCGTACGATCTAAGATCCAACCCTTCGGACCATCATTCGGCATTAAAAAAACCTAAAAAATCAAAAAATTCCAAAAAGAATTCATTTTCCTATAAAAACGAAGATCCGGTGGCATATTAGACACACGATGACCATCAAGTATTTTTGCCACAAATTTCTTCCTGTTGAAACCAAGTCTCCAAACGATCGAGAATAAAATACCAACTAAAAAACGAGGAAAACTTCGTCCCTTGCCCTATCTCTTTCTTTCCAATAGTTCCACATGGCACGACAAAAAAAAGAGATAAAAAATGACGTCAATTATTTTTCTCAAATTGGAAGTTGAGTGCGATTTCTTATACTCGGCGCATTTTTTTTCATTCTTTTCCTGAGCCTTTGCTCGACATTCCATTTTTTTTCGTCCTCATTGAGTAAGTATTGCTGAATGTTAATCTTGCCATTTTTAAATGAGTGACCCCGTATTTTTGAGACAATACACGCGATTCATCGTAGCTATTGGAAAAAAAAATGATTAATTGAGGAGGGTGGCGACACACAATAACGTTGCCATGTTAAAAGCATAGGAAAATTCAAAATTATTAGTGTCTGATGAAATATGGGCAGCATACTCTCGAGGATTAAATATAAATATACAATTTTTCGAGGATTTTCCTCTGCATAATTTTTGAGTATTTGAACACTAGAGTGTTCATGCATACTCATGAGATTCAGGTATATATATCGGTATACCTGACTACTATAATTTTATGGAATTCTTATGATATTGTCGTAGGTACCTCGTAATTTGTACTTGATTAAGGAAGGAGTCTTGCTACGTGCCAGTCAAATGACTGTTTGTCATTCGCTGCAACAAAACAAAATGTAAAAATATGTGTCTATATCGCAAAAATCTTTTAGTGATGAAAAATTTATGCTTACGAACTCAGCCTCAATCACATCTCGTAATTAATTATTGTAAATAATAAATGATTACTAATTTGATTCGGTTACGGTCAGCTGTGAAGTAATGTATATACGCGAGTCCTTTGATTGAATAGGTTATGTCTGTCTCCTTATGCCCGAACTGCTCGAAATAAGAAATACATATATATATATATATCCAAGAGCTCTCGCAAGGCATTCTGGGTATGCGCTCACGCGTAACGTTGTCAAGTCTATCGAACTACGTCCCGGCCATTGCTCGTCTGCTATTCTGCTAAATTTCAGTGAAATCAACTCGAAAGTTCTCTATGAATAATTCGGTGACCCTATTTTTTTATCATCACATGGGAATTTTCAGATTTCAATTGACAAGTCGCAACTTGAATACGAATGCCATCAAATCGATAAGAAGATGATATTCGGTAGTTCAAAGTTGACGGAACGGGTCCGCCATACAACGACGAGTTAATTTGGCCATTTTCAACCTACGATTACTAATTAAAATCTTCGGTGAAGTGTCAGATATTTTCACTATATGAAAGTTTGCAGCATAAACTAGTATATATTTAAAAATCAAGAACCCATCTAATACCGACTGTAGTGAGACTCCTACCTTAATTAAAAATGGCGAAGATTGCGATTAAGTTGCTTCCGCATGGAACGCGCATTATATACGACGCACACATGGAAATGGAAATAGTACGCGCGTACGCCTTGAAATCAGGACAAACCTGTCGATCGCACGTTCTCAAGAACTCGCGCTATTACGTTTTGCTTTTCACTCTTTTCTCTCTCGCGTTTCTTTCTTCCCGCTGGTTCGCCGTTACTATATATATACATGTACGTATATATATATATATATATATCGACATAAGTATAATAAGTGTGCGATGCTTATGGATTGTATTTTCTCGCTTGTGGTGCGGCTACGATTTCTACCGGTTGTACAAAAGCGGTCATTATGCGGGCGCGGACTCTCGCAAGGTACGTAACGAACTCCGCGCGCCCTCTCTTAAGTGCGCGCATATCTTTTCTCTCCCGGCAGGGTGTTCTCGTACACGCTGAAATGATGTAAAAAAAAAAAATTGAAAAAGTTTGTGCAACAAGTTTGATCGAGATTACGAGAGAGGCTGGACACAATGGCAGCCTCCGGGCGTCTCCGACTCGGTGCGCGACGCATGCGCGCCATATACGCGCACCCTCTGTGTGCACCATTATAGATCTACTTACTACCGGAGTGCCACCTAGTGCTCGCGTGCATAGCTCAAGCCTCCGCTCGAACCGGGTAAACAAGATCCCCGATGAGTTTATATTTTTTTATAATAATGACGATAGTAATTCCAGTAATAACAGTAATGAAATTCAATATTGACTGGAGAGTCTGCCACGAGGCATTTTGCGATCGATCACATCCATTTTTTTGCATTTTATTAGTTTTTTTTATGGCATTTTGATGCAGAACGTTCCGTGAGAATTTTCTGATTTTTCAGCCAAAAAATCGACGTTATTGCGATGTTTTTTTTTTTCTCTTCGCGCCAGAAAACTTGTTTCACGAATAATTCGATGGAATATGTATAATAGAAATATACTAAGAACAGTAATGAAATTAAATATTGACTGGAAAGTACACCACAAGGCACTTCGCGATCGATCACATGAATTTTTATTTTCCTTATTTTAAATTCATTTCATTCTGATACAGAACGTTCCGCAACAATTTTCCAATTTTTTAATAAAACAACTCGACGCTCTTGGGATATATATATATATATATATATATATTTTTTACGCCAGAAAATTCGTTTTACGAATAATTCATAGGAAGAGAATAGAAAAGGAGAGAAATAATTATCAAAATTGACTGCAATAGTGAGAAGAGCATGTGTTTTTTTCAGTCCATTAAAAATTGTTGAAAATACCGAATTTGAAACAACGGAGGCACAAAAACGAGGTTGAGATTAAGTCGTAAAAATGTTTTTTTTTCTCCTCTGACCACAGGTTAGGATCACAAGTCTTAATGCTAAAGAATATAATAGTTCCACCTCTAACCAGGTGCTAAATGACCGTTAAGAGGGCACGTAAGTTCGCCCCTTGTAAATCGAGCGATTTTATGGCGAGAGAAGAAGCATCAAATTTTAGGGTTTTGAGCTTCGCCACCCTGATTAGAGGATGCGAACGAGGTAGCGGTGAACGTTCCTTCGGCCGGGAACAAAGGAATCCCATCATCAACTTTCGGTGAGAGGTAGTATTTCAATTTTTGTTCCATTTCTTTCGCGCCAAACTTCCCCGACCGATCGCAACGACACGGAGAATTTTCTATTGTTGCGAAATCCGGGTTAGGAAAATCTCGTGTATCTGCTGAAAAGAAATCAAAGTAAATAATGAATGTCCAGGTCATTGTCGAGACTAAAATCGTAGAATTTTTGTCTCACTGGGTTTTCCAAAGGCTGCCCAAATCTTGACACTTATGTTGAGATCAAAATCAAAATTATGACGCGAAAGCAAGTTAAGGTGAGAATGTTTAAGCGGAAAATTATTTATCAACAAAGGAGACTGGTGTCGTAGGATCATTAATACTAATCGCGGAGCAAGCATCATTTGTCGGAAGGTGAGCGCGTGAACAGGATGATCGACGAAGCAGTGATTCACGTACCGATCGCTTTGATTATTGTAATGCATTGTGCAACTTTACAAGTAAATACGGTACCGGCATATTCAATGATTGATTGTCGCACTGGCTCATGATTTATCATTGGTCGGTACCGTTTCGCATTCTTTCACAAATCGTCCAGACTTCTTCTTGATGGATAGAGTTCATTACTGCGTACTCGTTTGTTTCATCACCATTTTTTATGGAATAAACCTTTTTTTTATTCGGAAACTACCCGGAAACAATTACCCGCTGAATTCTATGCTTAGAGTCATGGTAAACATTATTATGGCGGTTCGCTACGAATTCTAAATTCACTTGAATGTTTAAGTAATTAATTAATCTACATATGCATATTAATCAATTATCATTAAGCATAGAATTGATATCAATATCTATAAATATAAATTATAATTATAAAATATTACATTTACATTATATTTATATTATAATTAAATTATACTTTGTAACGGCACGGCCTTATATCCTAGTCTGATTTCTGGTCTCGGAGAAATCCGCCAGAGGGCTACGGCTGGAACGCTCTCGCTGAGGCGTCTTATCCCCCGTACGTCTATAAGGTCCGAACCGTTCCCCAATTGCTTCTCTAATTCCTTACCAAAAATCAACACACTTATAAGAAATTCGGAGCAGTTTTTACGACCATCGTCGTATTGTCTATCGATAAAGATAGACATTAAAGATCCGGACGAGAGTATCGTATTCGTTCTTGAATGCCGAGTCGAACTGTCTCCTCGGAGCACGAGACACGGAAATCTGATGGTGACAACCCATCCCGGACCAACGCGCCGGTCAGTGCACGAACTGGCACAGTAAACCTCTCTTACGTGAGAGAAGACGATCTAAAAAATCGTGTCTCCGCATTCGGAATTAGGGGTCCAAATGTGTGGAACGTTTCAACTTATATGAATGTTTCTTTTATTTTTTTACACTTTCAGTTTATTTGGCGAGGTCTATCGTAATTGTCAATACATTGGCAGACTGATAATTTATATTTTTTACCGATTTTATTTTTCCGCATTCATCGCGAGAAACAGAGTGAAATATAAAATGCAAATTCAAGAAAAATCGATCGGCAACGTTATTAGGGAGGGCGGGAATAACGTCGGAACTCAATAACGCACAAGACTACATGACGAAATAAAAATGGTATTCTTTCATCAATCAAAGTTTGAAGACAAGTTGATTTTTTTCGTTGGCCCTGAAAAATAATATCATGGGGTAATTGGACAAGTCAACAAAGACGTTCGAAAATGTAAATTGAATGAGATTCCGCGAAAAAATTCATTTATACGCTCGAATGAATTAGTCAATAACGATTTAAGACTCGCTACCGATCGCCCGGACACCAACACATGCAAAAACTCTCGAAATACAATCCCCCTTAATTTCTTCATGTACATGTGCAAATATTCGTGCTCATGCAGCATCGACCGATCGCTCGTTATTCGGTACTCCCAACAGAGTTACGTGAAAGTGAAAGTGACTGGGTTAACCCAGGGGCCAAATTAAGAGAGATCGGCAATCGTCGATAACGAGCTTTGCAATTGAGTCGTTAAGATTATTAAAAAAGTCACAACAAAACTAACCTCATTCGTAATATTTATAATCCCAAGCCTGCTGCGACGTTTTACCCTCTCAGACACGTATATGCAGGAGACAAAATATTCTGTTCAACAACACCATCGTCAGGCCCCAAAATCTAAAAAAAAAAAATGTTTACCTAGAATTATATTGCCAGATTCAAAGCCAACCCGTCTAGGCTAGTAATAAGTAATGAGGACTATTGTTTCCGAGGATTAACTAGTGCTCCGACGGCACTCACTCGGCATCATTCAAATTTGTAAGCGCCTTGCATTATCCACGTTCTTCCTCGACGCTTCGGGTTACTTTAACTTCCATGTCAACGTAACGCATCGAGTTATTAACGTCACCCTCGCCTTTCAGTGCGCACAGGTATTTCCCTATTATTCACTCACCGACATCCTTTCCGTTTCTCCCAATACGTGACAATGGAAAAATGGTAGCGTGTTCGGAGGATATTCAAAAATATGCAAGTAATGGATGCGAGACTCCTGTCCAGATCATTCTTTTTAACCTTGGGTTCGTTCTGATACAAAAATAAAAAATTGATTGACCCCCGAAACCTCATAATTCCAAATTCGAATAAGAAAGACTGGGAAAAAAAGAGGGAATACAAACTTATACACAATTTTTTACGAAATTTGCAGAAATTAATGCGGTTAAACGATTTTTCAAAAATCTCACATTTTCGTTAAATTCAAAAGATTGTAAAATTTAAACCGTTCGTACGATATTATCCCTAAATTCAATATCAACTCTCCTATGATGATATTCTATTTATGAAAACAAAAAGCAATGAACCTGAAAATTTCCGGAAACTAGAATGTCGACACCCTTTTTTTGAAAATTAAAAAATGCTGTACAATTCGTATTGTTCTAACCGCCAAACCGGAGCCCTGTAACTCAAAGCTTTCTCGGGGTATAAACGTTTGAATTTTCCATTGCCATACACACGTACGTCCGGACATTTTTTCTAGATATGATTTTTCGGTGTTTTGGAACATTTCAAGCGCATTGAAATTGAAATCTGGGAAAAAAAATGTTCACAGTCGCATAGCCTCCTCTATGAGGAAGCAAAAGTCACCAATTTTTTTAGAGGAACGAGAAACATGGAGGACGCTCAAAAGAGTAACCTGATTAATTTGGACGGCACGAACAATATATTTTTCTGGTGGAGAAAACAGCTCATGACGTCACGAAATATCGAAATGTCATGTGACATTCGAACTGGTGTACGAAGTGGGTGGTCGATTCGTAAAAATGGAATAAATTTTTATGTATGTTTGATATGGCAAATGGTTAGCATAAATGCCCCAAGAGACATATGTGGGTGCTGGAAAAAATTGAGGAAAATGCATCGAAAGATTTGGAGGAGAGTGGAGAAATAAATTTGTCGATTGAGTCCTGACACACTTGATCATAACTACAAATACGTAAGAATGTCTGTATATACATATCTACTCGTGTACTCATTTCCAACATGGACGCGGGGGTTGCACTTGAGTGCAATTACAGGCGGAGCACAGCTTCGCGAAGAAAGCACACAACGCAATGGCCCGACATAATTTAATCCTTCGAGTTTATCGCCTACGCGCCCTGTCGGGCGGAGCAAACGTTTATTTTACGAATCCGAGTGTATCCTATATACGGGGTATCCGGAAAATGACAAAAAAAATCTCATATCATTTTATTGTTATTTATTTATTGTTATTATTATTATTATTTTATATGATTATTTCTATATTTTGAATATTAATGTGAGCAGCAAGTTTAGGGTTGAATGATCGTAAGCGTCGGATCCTTAAGGCTGATCGACTTTATTTCTGGTTCGTTAGTTTGTCGCTGATTTTCGATCGATCGCCGATTTCGATAAAAAAATAAAAATGGAATGTAATATACACGATTTTAGGATTGGCTCGTCGAGCTAAAATGGAAGGTGGTTTTTTGGACAGCTTGTATAAACAAGTGCGTGTGGATATATTTATGGAGAATAGAGAAGATGTCCTGTACGTGCGATGGATGGGAAACATAGAACGAGGAGAAGAGGTGCGCAACGACGAAGAGGGATCTTCTAGGAACGCGAAAACGAGGGTGTATGTCGTGTATATGCACGGCTGTGGAGATTTATCGGGTCAGGTTGTCAGGTAAAACAGTTCTTCTGGAAATCCAAAGCTCTCTGGGTGCATGGAATCCGAGCTGGAGTGAAAGAAACATTTTCTTTAAATGTTTAGCCGAGGAGGAGACAGAAAATCGTGGCGTCGAATGATCTGATTTTGTTTTAAAAACGAGAATTAAAAATCAACAGAAATGACGATAAATCTCGTGAGAATGGGGGATCGAAAACTCTCCAACAATTTAATTGTCAGTTTTGTAATAATTTCGAATGAAAAGTGGATGGAGAAAGAATCGATGGTAAAATAGAGTTTGGTAGGTTCAGCGATCACGTTCGCTGCGCGAAGCGTTCGCAGTGATTGAAGCTGTACGACGCGGAAGACATTTTATTCGCGAAGCAAATACATCGACAGATATCTAACTACATCCTTCCTCGTGTGTGCTCGTCCGGTGTATCTCCCGGTTCGAATTTTTTTCCCTCTATTGGATATTATCGCTTGAGAGACGCGTGGGTGTCGAGCAAGCTGCCAGGGACTACGAAGGGAAAGAAGAAAAAAAATGGAGAAAGAAAAAAACATATATAGGATAGGAGTCGCAACATGTGTGGCTATAAAGTAATACGTGCCGCATCGAGAAGCTCGAGCGTCTATACAAACACTCGGATTGTGAAGCACCGGAAAACTCATGGCGGAAGTGTCCCTTCTCGCTCGAGAGACACACGTAAAAGACGAAAAAGGCGGGTTTCTCCTGTTCCTTAACAGAGAAAATGGATTTTTCACAGTGACAATAGTTTCCAAGGCTGGAACATATTGCGGACGAGTTACATCGAGAAGATTGTTTCCTCGATATCACTTCCGCCTCATCGCGCGGAACCAGTGTTGTTCAATATGCTGGGTGCATAAAGCGACGCGTTAAATTAATGCCAAAAAAAAGCAACGAAACAAAAAAACGTCTCTTCTCGCGTACGGCAACGACGAGGTGGATAAGGAAGAGAGAAGGAGGTTCCCGAAGCCGCTCGATCGGGAGACCGCTTGTTCTTTCGATTATGCGACATTTCATGCAGATAGGTGTTCTCCCGACCCACGCATCGATGATCCTCTTGGCTTCGAACGTTCTCTAGTCATCTTTCATCCTCTCTCCCTTTTCCCTTTTTTTTTCATTTTTTTCTTCACTCCTATCAGTTTATGTATTATACATAAAGGGTGTGATGAAAAGCAATCAAAAGTATGTGCAAGCAAATGAAACCTATCGATTTTTATTTCACTTATATTGCTCATTTTATTTTATTTCTTTGATTCATTATATTCATCTTATTTATTCGATTTATTTCATTCATTTGATTATTTTTATTCAAAACTTAAATTTGAATTTTCTCACTTGAATTTGAAATCTGATAATATATTCAATAATTCAATTTAAAAAAATGAACTTAAACAATAATAGTTGAAATAAATTTTTTAATTTGGATTCAAAATAAGAAAAGATTATTTTATTGAAAAATCTTCGTATCCTTCCGAACCTTTTTTTGGGGCATTTTTCATCCGCAATTTCATTGATTCAGTCGATGAGAAAAAAATGTAACAGAGCAGAATGCTCAGAACGACAGTTTGTTTCCACCTGAATCGATTTTCTCGGATAGAGAGGAAATTTTTTTTAGAATTTGTAAGGACACCCTGTATGTGAGCAAGAGAACCTGCCGATCGATCGCACATGCGTGCAACCAAGTCAAGCCACGTATGTGATCTCTTCGATTATTTTCTCTCCATCGACATTGTCGAGGGCCATTTTTTCTATTCGCTTCGCCAATGATCTTGCATAAACCGAATGATTGGCATATTGCTGACATATTGAGGCGTATTGATACATATATTATGTATTCTTTACGGCTCTCAGGGATTAATCCACTCGGCATTATACAAGGAAAGTGGTAACGCTTGCGTCATACACGATCCACAGCTGTAATTGACAGATATTGGGACGGTTGCTCCATTTTCAAATTTACAAATGCGTCATTATGTTACAAATTCGATCGGAAAAATCATTGAAAAATTATTTTATTCCATTTTTCATTCGATTTACAAGGTTTCAGTCAATCTGGCGAAACGCACTTCAAAAAATTTACAAAAATTGAAAAACAAAAACTTGCTGCTAAAAACTGCAAAAATATAGTGCCCATCAGAAAAATCTTCCAATCTCAAATTTCGGATAATAAATTGCAAATTTGGACTTTTAATTTTGATTAATAATATTTTTCAATCACTTTGTTAATAGGAATTCATTATTATTTTGAAAAGAGAAACAAAAGTGTCTATGCAAAATGCTGAATTCTGAATTTGGAATTTAGATTTTGAATAAAAATATTTTTTGAGGCATTACGAATGGGAATCAATTATGATTTTGAAAAAAAAAAAGCATAAAAATCTCGATTCGAAATGAATAATCGAGATCTATAGAATTTCAGTGAACGGCAGGAAAATGCATGAGGGAGAATAAAAAAGTGGGATTGGAAGAAAGTTCAAGCTGTATTTGATATAAGAATCGTTTTTCTCAGGCCACATGTGGGTGTGTACTTAAGATGCACTCTGATCCGTGTCACCTGCACTCTTATGCAATACCGTTGGCCCCGCACAGTCATGAGCTAAAGGTCACAAAATGTATACGCACCGGCGAATGGCTCTGCATATATAATATCGAGTTTATAATACTCATGGCGATATGCTCGTACGTATGTAAATGACTTTTGTTGACGCAGGCGACGAGAGTTCTATCTCGTGGCCGGTGAATCGTTCTGTTGCATGAGTTTTCGATATTGCGTTGACGATTTTGACGATGATGAGGCTCGAAATTCCAAATTACTCGTCCACTCGTCGATACGTCCAAGATTCGGGAAAATCATCACAAGATCCGTAATCTCCCAAATGCCTTTGAATCTCCGTTTGAAAGCGCAAACGGAAGAGTTTATGTGAGCCAAGAAAAAAAAGGTGAAAAAAAACGGACGCGGCTTATCGGAAGAGCGCATCTGTCCCGCGCGCGTAAACGATCGAAGATTTATGACTTCAGCCTGCGCTCCCTCACCCCGTCTTTTTGATTATTTTCGACGCACGCTCGTTCGGCCAACCAATACTCGGCACTTATCATATTTTAGTATATAACGAAATTCGCGTCCTTGGCACCTCAGCACTGATCGGAAACCCTTAATTACGGGCTTCGCTTAACTTTCACGCGTTCCTCACTATTTCAATTTGCAGAGATTTACAACGTGCCATAATATTCTCTCGCCCAACAAAAAAAAAAACCTTTGCTGGAATATGACTACAGTATAAGCGGTTCGATCCCTAAACGGAATTCTGACTCAAGCGGCATCGAGCCTACTTAAAATATCAATTGGCGATTATTACGTTAGACGGTCGAAAAATATTCCACAAAAGAAAGAAAAGAAAGGATCATTTTGCTTCCTTATGGAGCAAGCTCTGTGACGGAGAAATTATCCTTTTTCCAGGTTTCGAAGTCAATGTGCCTAAAATGTCGTAAAACATCGAAAAATCATATCTAATAAAAATTTCCGGATGTGTATGTGTGTGTGTGTGTTACGGCACTGTAAAATCCAAACGGTTATAACTCGAGAACGGTTTCAGCTACGGGGCTCTGATTTTGCACAAATGTTAATCCATAGAAGCTCTTCATTCGCTGAGAATCTTGTTGGAATTGCTAGAAAAATACGAATTGTACATCATTTTCAAATTTTCAAAAAAAGGCGTCGACGTCCCAATGTCCGCAAATTTTCCGATTTATTGCCAATTTTTTTTCTATAACGAGAGTATCATAATAGAAAGGTTGGTCTTGAATTCGGGAATTCGGGGAATATCGATCGAACGGTTTAAATTTTCTGATCCTTTGAATTTAACGAAAATCAGAGATTTTTGTAATAT
The DNA here is from genome assembly GCA_030522525.1 of Campopleginae sp. 14b. Lineage (NCBI taxonomy): Eukaryota > Metazoa > Arthropoda > Insecta > Hymenoptera > Ichneumonidae > Campopleginae sp. 14b. Next base: position 124,160 of record JAPYYS010000369.1, read on the forward strand.
TGTCCAACGGCAATAATTTCTATAAATTTTGTAAAATATTCTGTATAAATTTGTACTTCCTCTATTTTTTTACCCTCCAGCGTATCGGTCGGACTCAGTTTTCTTTCTGAAAAATTAACTCGTGATGTAATTACTCGGCGTTTGTACTGGACATACACATAATCATAGATATGGAACGCCCGCACGCGAAAGGTCGATCTGTCACGACTAAATCCGCGTGAACGTTTAATACATATTCTGTGGTAATTAGGATCTATCGAATCTGAAGTGAGGCGAGGGACGGGGAAGGGCAGGGGTGACGACAACGAGATAAAGGGGTGCCTGGTCTTGAGCGGCACTTTGCTCGGAACTTGCGGCATTCCGTTCCTCCACACGTTCGGCCAATAAAGACCAGTCTTTCGTCAGATATTTAGAGCGAGGTTAACCGCCCCAATGATATGAGAAATCACTACGCCGATATTATCAAACTTGTTAAATTTCTAATGATATAAATAAAATTTTTAATGATGCAGCCTTTAGATTCAACTGAAAAATCAATCAACAAAAATACGTGGCATACGAATACGCGATTATTCAACGATTTAATTCATCACGATAAACGTTGCCGAGATATGCACTTAAGCAAGTGTAAAAAACGTGTTTTGCACTAATTATCAAGTTTTATTCCGTCGTAAGCGAATAAACATTCCAACGCGATATGCAATAACTCAATAATCCAATTTCTCCATTTCTCCATGTCTTTAACTTGAAAGGTAATTATGCAGTTTGAGGCCTTTCCCCAAAAATGATGGGACATTTTTTTTTTTCCTCGTAGGTTGAATATGTCATCATAAATGATATTCCATGGGGGAGGCTGACATTTCGCATAAAATCCTATAAATTATGGTGTTTTTGTCGTAAGTCGAGAAAACCTCGAATATTTCTGCGATTTAGCACAATAGACACGGTAATACGAATATTTCAAGTTTCGAGGTTCGAGGGACAGGCATGCCTAAATGTTTTTTTACATTTCTTTCTTACTATTTTCTTTCTCTCTCTCTCTCTCTCTCTCTGTTTTGGATCGCGAGTGTCCTTTCCCACTCGAAATACTCGAAAGTGTTAGACGTCCATTATTTATATAGTATATAGCTCTCGTGGATCGCGTGAATTAATAACGATAGTAATAACGTTACTGTGAGGATGACGGAGAATTGGTGCGATTTTTGCAAGAAGAGAATGAAGACTGAGCTATTTCCATGATAGACGTGTACGGTTTTCGAGTATTTCAAGTGAGGAAGACCACTTGCGATTCAACCTATGCTTTCGACATCCCAGCATTATTATGTGTTGCCACCCTCCTTTAAAATAGTAGATTACGATACGCGTGACCTAAGTTGCCCATTACTGCACGACCTGAAATTAGCGCCCGAGCGCAGCGAGGGTCATTTGTTTGCTGTGAGTTTTCAAGCTCCAAATGACATTTAAATATGGTTCATTTTATTTTTTCTACATGAGTGAAGTTGGTCAATTCATTAACACACCGTGCAAAAATAGCCAACTCAGGTCACTATGGTCAAATGTGCGTAAAGAGCGGGTCTAGGTCACACTGTGCTATGAAAGCATTTTTTCTGTTTTTTTTTTCTTTATAGACAACATAAAATGATTATTCTAATCATTCTGAAATGGGCAATCGTCGGTCGAAGTGACGAGTCAATGAGGCTAAATTCTACAAACTTAATAAATGGATTTTAATGATTTAAGTTAGCTATTCGAATTTCGTTTCGTTGTCGAAACGAACGCGACTGTCGACGATAATAAAAATTTTGTTGCATAGCCAAGGCAAAAAAACGAGGCCTCGAGTCGAAAAAGGGCCAGGCATCGATGAAAATCAATTTACTTTCCACTTGGAATTATCCTCACAACTTTTTAAGCTTTTCTCCTCTCTCCTCCTCATCCTCATTAAATCTTCAGTGAATTCAACATTTGCACAATCCACATGGTTTCGTAACGGTGATCCGAGTCCGACGAATATCCCCATCCGCCACCCACACGCCTTGGGACAGGAATTATCCTAATGACGGTTCAAACATATAACGCGACGTCTTGATCACGTGCATGTGTCGGTCGGTGCTTTTTTCGCGTGATCTTTTGTGCTCGTACGAGCGATGCCAAAAGAACGACCAATCGATCCCCTTCCTTTTCTCTTTTATCTCGATTTCTCGATCTTGATTCCTTTGAAATAAACCGGTGCACGCGTAGCTCCGAGCTATCGAACACCCAGAATATCCCGCAAAATCCGTTTCCTCGAACGCAACCCTCTGCGAATGCTCCCGTCACACTAAATTGAAAAATTATCATTTTTTTAACCAGCCGAAGTGCAGGTAAGCCCTTCACATATATTTCAGGCATTCCCGTTCGATAAAATATTATTTTCTTCTCGCGACAAGTATGTAAAGCATCCCCAAATCCATAAACTAAGTAATAATCGTTATGATTCACGTTTCGGCCGGTCGATATTCAGCTCGGCAATAAAATCTTATGCACAGTGCGGCATCGCACAAAGAAGCATTACTAGTTCGCGCGCGCGCAGCCAGTATAAGAAATGGCTCTCATTAAAGCGCGAACGAAAGCACCTCGAGTCTGCACGGCAAGTTGCGTTGAACGCGAGAACGCATAACCCGCGATACACACGTGCTCGTAATTAGCTCATTACTTAGTGTTCTGGCAAAGACTCCACTTTCAAACGGCCGCTAAATGCACCGATCGGTTGTAGTAAACGGAGGAATATTCTTTACGAAAATATCGCAAATCACCATTTTCTCATGACTCTGAAGTTTGCAACGTTGAGGTTCACCGAAAAATATCAAGTTAATTAATTATTTATTGAATTTTGAAAATTAGCGAAATTATTCGTGTCGATTGAGTTTTCAGGTCGCGAGAAAAAATCGTTCTGTTGTTCAGACCAAATATTAAATAATTATTATAAGTTTTGCCGGGGAAAGAACAGAAGCTGGTTCACTGAAATGAAAAGTTTGTTAGAAAACGTGGACATTTTGTTGAATACATTCGACTCAACATTTTTTTTCATGAAGACACAAAATTGTCGAACTAAGAAAAATGTTGCAATCATCAGAAAGCGTTGAGTTGGTTATGTTCAACAAAATATCGACGTTTTTTGACAGCATTCAATTTTCAGTTCATTTTAATTCAACATCACATTTCCTTCCCCATTTCACATTCGCCAATGACGTTTTGAAAACAGGTAAAAAAAGAGTTCATTAACGGGAATCTTTCACCTGATTTTAGCCCCCCTCCCCACCCCTCAATATCTCGGTGGTCACAACTATTCCCCCAAGTTAATGAGAACTTGAGAAATTTTCCATAGTTAAACGGGTTTTCGCCCCTCCGTCGTGACGTACTACAATCAATTTCTCACGTGAGAGAATTCAAAAATTAGTCTCTTGTGACACGTAATAATAGAGAATGAAGGGAAAAAAATGTATAAACAGGGTTGTGGCAAAAAAAAATATTTAAGAACCGCTGCATTAGCCCGTTGAAGGAGTGTAGAAAACGGATCTGTGTATACGTCGACTCTGCTGGCCAACGATATACATAGCTGGAAGCGTATTAGAACGTGGGCAGGTCGGTGGTGGCTACAGCCATTATTAAACACCGACGGAAACGCTTCGACGGCTCACCTGTCCGGCGCCGAGACGAAATAATAAATCACTAAATCCCAAGAGCTATGACGTGCCGTTCAGAAATACTTATATAGTTATCTATTCACAAATACATATCCACGCACATTCGCACGTATGTATATAATATAAACATTCGAAAGTATGAATATGTGTACATACGGGGTGTAAAATTATATATTGAATAGAAAAGGCGACACTGAAATGAAAGCTTGTTGAAAAAAATGGATGTTTTGATGAATATGTTGTTTCTCAAAAATTTTGTTTAGGCTGTCTCGACCCACCACTTGATCGCGATTTCATTTCGTTCTCGCATTATCAATATTTTTAATAACAGAATTATTTCGTAGCTGCAGTTCCCATTCGCCTCAATCAGTTCTCGGGCAAGTCTCGCTTCACGTGGCAAATACGTGACAATGCATTGAGATTAACGCAACAAGTGGGACGAGCAATGAGAAAAAAAAAATTTTCAAATAAATTCCGTCTCCGCCAGGGAAAATATATAATCTGATATTTATATATCTATCACAATTCAAGAAAATTATTAACGTCGCTCTCGAATTCGCTTCATCCGGAGATAATGAACTCGGGTGAGTCTCGCGGGCCAGAAGTAGGAGACGCCACAGCTGTTAAATATCTTTGTCCCGAGACTCTACTGAGTCTCTTGATCTCGTGTTTCTAATTCGTCATCTTCGTTCTCTATCGTCTTCGGCCCTTGTCCTGCCTCTTTCATTCCAATGGTGTCATATAAAGCGATAAGGAAAGAAGAAAGAAAAAATGCCGTCAGTTATTTTTGCCAAATTTGAAGTTGGATGCAATTTACCTATACTCGGCGCATTTTTTATCATTTTTTTCCTAGGTCTTCGCTCGAAATATCATTATTTTTCCTCCTCCTTGAATCAGTATTGCTTAGTTTTGATCTCGTCATTTTTAAATGAGTTACCCCGTATTTTTTGGAAGATACACGCGATTCATCGTAGCTGTTGGAAAAAATTTATTAAATCTTTAGTAAATTGAAATTTATTATAATATTATTGAATCAAATTCTTAATACATTAAATTTGATTCAACTTGCTTAATGAAAATTTTGACGTGTCTCGTCCTACCGGACGATTTCGGGGAGGAGACAAAATTTAGACAAAGTAGGGGTGATTGCCCCCCTGATTGGCTGTTCCGGAGATGGTGACAATTCTAATGCAATTCAACCTGACCCCTCAATGCCAAAGAAAGGGCGGGGAACAATGAGGAATACAGGTGTTATGAGTAGCGTCACAGGTACGCTGCGCAACTACCCCCTACCTCACTCCGAAAATTCCAAATTGTATGAAAGGACTAATTATCCTCGGGACTTGGAAAAAAAATCTCAGTCGAATCTTGACTTCCAAATTGGATAGTTCTGGATTTTCATTTCTTTCTCTACGGGATTAACCTCGAATTCTCGATATTTTTTTTGTGTTTCGTTGTTGTGAAGTGAATAGCGAAGTGTCGCAAACCATTTGACAACATGTTGAAATTCACCGGCTCAGAAAATCTGAAGGAAAAGGTATGTTCAATTTTTCTTAGGTAGAATTACTTTAAGAGGGGGAAACCAGTTTAGGAGGCCGAAATTCTGTTGTTTTTCGTGAATTCTTTACATCGGGACGGAATAAACAACGTTTTTACAATTTGGCAATATTTTATTCATGTTTTGAAATAGACTTGAGAATCTTTCAAAATGATTTCCGCCGGAAATAGTGTTGTTAGAGCGTGCTGTCGATGGACGATTGCTATCGGAGTATTTTGCTGGTGGGCATTCCTGCGGTAGCAATTTTCATCTATAATTATCACAATTTTTTTTTTCGTTAACAACATATTCCCTAAGAATATGAACCTGATTGTGTAAAGAAAAATTGAAAATTGAATTTTTTTGAGGTCTTTGAAGACAATGTTACGTTTTTATACCATATTTCTTCACTTTTTTTGCATACAGAAAAAATATTTTTAATAATCATATAATCCGAGAATTAGGTTCATCTAGATTCGCATTGAACAAAGAATGTTCACACCAAATTTGAGAACGATCGGTCAATTACTCTTCAAGCTAGAATGCCCAGAAGTCGAACAAAAGTAGTTTCGAGAAAAACGCGTTGGAAATAAAATGTAGCGAAAACGTGATTCGAGGCAGTAATTCATTATACAAAATGCTCACCAGTTAATGAGCACCATGTAACAATCCCTCTTCTTGTTTATAAGAGTTCGGAAAAATTATAAATGGAACCCTCTGGAGAAGTTTGATCGCCACTAATTATGATTCATACAATTTCATTGATAAAATAATTTACTGAATTTAATGGATAAAATTGAAATGATGAAAATAATTGAATTAATAAAAATGTTTTCGCTTTTTTTTCAGGATTACTCCGCTTGCGTAGCTGACATCCCGGAATACCGACCTGACAGGAACCCTGAAGAGGAATATGGGGAATCCCATGAGGAATTGATGTGGCACCCGTCGTCGGACTTGGACGAAAAATCGATGGCGACCCTCATCCGCTCGGCCAAGTCGATCTTTACGAAGAAGCAACAAGAACAGGGTGCAGAGGAAAACGCGGCCGCTAAAGCTGCGAACAACGATGCATATTTGGAGTATATCGCCGAGGTTCTCCACGAGTCGCAAGGCAACAGATCGGTCGCGTTGCAGCGATTGAGGAAGGACGAGATGCCAACGTGCCTTACCGAGAAATGGACGCAGTCGGAGATGGTGAGTTCCTTTTTTATTTCTCTATTCTTATACCGCTTTTACAAAAAATCCCAAAGTAAAATACAAATCCTGAAAACCCATTCGTTTTCGACAAGTTCCTGATGGATTTTATTTATTTGATTTAGATCGCTTTCCGGAAAGGCCTGAAAGAACATCGGAAGGACTTCGCAGCGATCAGAAAGCAGTTTTTGCCGACCCGCTCGATGGTAAGAATGCAAAAAATTATTTTTTTTTATTTCCCTAAAAAATTCGAACAGGTTATTGTTTTCCGAAAAATCAAAAATTTCGCATTTCCAAAATCGCTTGAACACACCTTGTTGTTTCATTTTTAATTTATTAAAGAAATAATTGAATCGATTAATCCATTTTTTAATTTTTACAGACGAAAATAATGAATCATTATTACGGTTGGAAACGGGCAGGAGGGGAGACGAAGGGAAAAGTCGCTTCCCGACCACACCGAATTTTCAAGTGTCCTCCGAAACCAAAGAATCAGATCCTGACCGCCGATACCGGCAGAGGCATGACAACGCGGAAAAGGTGGCGAATGGACGAGGACTGAGTCGGGAGGGACATCCTTGAAGAGCCCGTCATTGAATAAAGGTAATAAAAGTTCATTTTTATATTTGAAAAAAAAAATAAACATCAATTTTGCACGACCCTATGATCGTGCGAAAAAATGCGAATTTTTTTCTAATTTTTATTTTCGTTTTCATTTTTCACAGAATCAAAACCATGGAGGATGGAGGAATTTGAGACAAATGGTTCGCCATCTCCTGAATCGAGGACCGTGATATCGCAGATCCACCGCGGCGGAAATATTCGGGCGCTTTCTAAAATCAGAAGCAAACTGTGATAAATGTTAATGCTATTGAGAGAGGGGGGGGAGGGGGGGGAGTATTATGTAGAGTTATCTGAGTATGATTTTTTAAATAAAAATATTTTCAATATTCGTAATAAATTTCAACAGTTGTTCGAGATTCATTTATAAACCCTACCTCGTCCTAAAATGTAATGGGCTGTCCGAGTTCGAGCGCGGCCATACTCAATACAATACAATACAATAAATAAGTAAACAGGAAAAAGAAAACTTCCAAAAAGACACATGTCAAAAAAAAGGAACCCCTCAGAGGAAAATGGCGGATCGATAGAAAAAATGCTGAGTATTAACCAACAAGAATTAAAATAATCGCAGTAAGCTGTCCGAGCTAGAGCACTGCCATATTCAATGCAGTACAATAAAATAAATAATTACAATACAATATACTGAAGTTTGTCATCGCATGTTGAGCGGATGCGCACAGAGTACTTGTCCGGTCCGAAAATTATTCGTATCAACTCCCGCTATTCATAAGTGGATAGAACAACCCCACTGAATTCATGATGTAAGCGTAGACGAAAACACGATGAAAACGATACAAACGTCACAGAATCTTATACATTCAGAGGAATTAGAAGAAATTCAAAGTTTTCTCTCGATTTGATATACGATTCGCTTAAAATTTAAATCGTTTTAGGAGAGAAATTTGATTGACTTGGGTTTTGACCGTTCTTCCGCGTGTATTTTCTAAGAAGATTTTGGAGACCAAAAAATTACGTCAAGTTCAACTTATGTTTTACTGATTACTTTTATATTTATGTTATACACTTTCAATAAAAAATATTTTCTTGCAATATGAAATTCTCGAGTCTTCTATAATTCAGACACGTGCATATTTTCAAATTAATTATCAACGTGCATTATTCTGTGTTATCCAAAAAATTGGCTTCGAAATTAATTGTTCGAATCATTCCTAACGTTAAGAATGTATTTGTTCACATCCGCCGGGTTGTGAGTTTAAAAAAAACGAGAAATAGGTCACCGTGTCATTTTTTTCCCATCCCCTACAGATTCATGTGACCCATATCCGTCGGTACTTACACCGTTATGTTTTCTTTTCTCAATTTATTTTCTTCCATTTCCGCGACCTCAAAACACCGGACAGAATCCCGCTAAGATCCTCAGGTGCAACCTCCTGTTAGTTTTCCATTCGCCAACGCACAAAAAACGACGAATATGAATTCTTAAAAAATCCTTCAGCAAAGGATGCTCGTGAAACGAGAATGTATCTCGAAATTTTTTTATCATTCATAAAATTTTCAAACGGTGCCGGGTTTGATGGTTATTTCCTACGCTTTGTCGTTATCCTTTGCTCATTGAAAACGAATGTTTGCTGATGTGCCGCGTTACCGATCGATTTCCATTGATCCCGATTCGAAATAAAAAAAATGTCGTAAAAAACGTTTCACTTTTCGAAAAATACTCTTGAACTTACGAAACTATTCGGAATAATTGAATTCGACGATTTTGCCGATTACAAATCCGATTAAATGGTTTAAGGATGCTGGATCCCAAATCGCAAATGATGAGAAAATTCTGAAAAATTGGTAGGTTCCCTTATGAGGTCGTTAAGATATCATGGATATAAGTTAGCCATAATTTTTTGGACCTCTTAATTTTCAAATATCTACAATATACTGAAAGCAACGAGTACAAAATGAAGTTTATGGATAAAGATTAGTTGTACTTGTTCAAAAAAATGTTATTAACTGAAACGTTTCGCATTCGGACCCCAGTCTGAATGGAGGCTTAGGATTTTTTAGATCCTCTCTTCACTCACGTATGAGAGGTTTACTGTGCAAGTTCGTGCACTGACCAGCGAGTCTTACCCGTGATGGGTTGTCACCGTCGGATTTCCCCGCTCTTGAGCTCCGAGGAGATTGCTCGACTCGGCATCGGATGTTATAGGCGTACGGAGGATACGTCGCTTGAGCGAGAGCGCTCCAGCCGTAGCTCTCTGGCGGATTTCTCCGAGACTAGAAATCAGGCCAGGGGACAAGGCCGTTCCGATACATAACAAAATAATTAATTCGTTACTAACGAGCTCCCTGATCAACGTGCAATTTTGACACGACCCGTTAAATATTTTATAAAAAAACATCCAAAATTTCCAGAATTTTTGCATAATTTTTTATTTCAATCCTCAAGACGGTCAAAGTGAGTGACGGAATTGTTCAAATTTGGTATGTTTTAACATGAAGCAGGTCGTGTACAAATTTCACGACGATTAAGGAACTATTTATTGAGCAATCGATATTAACATCGGCACTCAACATCATTAATTATAACGGTGTTTATAATTCTCGAAAGATATGTATTGTGAAGAAGCAGCATTCGCAAGGGGCCACTGAGGTAACGTGCAACTTTGAACAACCGGTCGAGGGCGGCCTAGCTCGACTCGACACACCGACTACGATTGAGTTTTTCTTCAAAGATAAACTGAATGGAGTCAACATACAGATATAGCGCAAGGTGGACTCGATGAAACTTGGCGTTATGTACGAGGAGACGAAAGACAAGAAGAGCCGAGTGTTGCCCACGCCTCGAAATCCGTCTCCATTATTCTTCGGCGTCGATATTCGAATCGATGATCCTTCTGTTGTTCCTCTACATAGATATGGCAATGTACATTGTAGATCTTTGACGTAGCGCATTCATTCATTCGCCTCTTTCCAGCTTTCACTCACGTTTATGAGCATATGAGGTGTGACTTTTTTTCGCCTCCACAGACTCGCAAGAGGTGCACATCGCGCGGAGTGTATCAGAATGAGCCTTCGTAAACGACTACGGCAGCTTTTACATACCGTTAGATCCAGCGCCCACATGCTTCCCTCTCGAAACGCATACAATCGAGAAATGATAGATAATTCGACGACTGCTTCGATCTCTCTCACTTTTTTCCTTTCCTTCTTGCTCTCATAATTCCTCCTCCCATTGTATTCCCTCGATATACTCGCTAGAGCTCACGTACAAAAAGAATTCCAGCCCTAGCCGATCGTCGTCCTGTGCTGTATTTTTTATTTTTTCATTATTTTTCCGACTTTTCAGTTTTGTACGCCGTTGCAAGACGAAATTCGGGCAACCCGGCTGAGACAAAAGACACTACACAGAAAATGAAACGTTAACATAAAACGTCGATATTTTGTTGAAATCCGTGAACTAGATATCTTTTGATAATTTCAAAATTTTCGTAATTTTGACAATATTTTTCATTTCTAACGAAACTGTCATCAAAATTAACGTTCGAGATGACAAAAATTTACTTAATTGTTGTGATTTTTTAAAAAAACGTTTAGTCCAACGTTTAGTCCAACGACAAAATATCTACCTTTTTCAACAAAATTTCCATTTCATTGTATACAGTGAAGTCAATAAATCGCAGAGATATAAGCCTCGATGCATAAAAATAGTTTCTAACTATATTGGAAAAATTAAAAAGTAAAGAAAAAGGTAAAAAAATTGTCATTAACCGGTTGTATGGCTGAAAGTTTGTGTTTCAAAAACGGAAGTACGGTTCTCCTTTAGTTTTTAAAGGATTTGATAATAAAAGAAATGATAAACTTTTAGAATGTAGGCCTGTTCGAACGTCCGTGTTGAAAATGCGTAGGAGAAACGGCGATATATGAAGGAGACGGAGAAAGAGAGAGAGAGAGAGAGAGAGAGAGAGTAAGGGAGAGAAAGAGAGCGATAGGAATGAAAAGGCGGAATGACTAACGTCAGGAGCTTTCCACGCGCGCGAGAGCGCTACAACGTAATCTAATCTCGAGGCTGCAAAGACGACTGACGACGATACACCGCGTATGTGTAAATATATAGATACAGATATACATATAAAGACGTTTTTTCGAATAAACATTGTGCAGTATTATGTGCTGCATCGAGTGTCGGTAAATCGAACCCTCGCCAAACCTCGTCGGCAAATACCTCGGCGTGCGTTCAAGGTCTGAAAAAATTCGATACACCAATTCAAGGACAAGTTGAGATTAGGGTAAAATGCAGCACGGCTCTCAGTCGTAAAATCATTTTTTTTTCGTCCCATCGTCGTGGGATTCTCCGGCGGTGCGTGTTTTTCGAGCAATATTAATTTTTTCTTTTCGCAAACGATTGAAAATTCCTTTTATCCTAATAATGTCATTTCCCGAGAATAGAATCCCCGAAAATAATGGGAGATAAAACGGAAGATTGAGAAGTTGAGGAAAAAACAATCAAGAGACAATCAAATTTGGACTTTCGAAGCATAAAGAGGTGGACTTTGATAATTAACAAAAGTATTTCGTGTTGTCCCACATATTTTGGGGGCTCGTCCTTAAACAATTAAGGTGACAGGTCAAGGGACACAGAAACCTCGACAAGCTATTGGCGTGATGATTTCGAGTTCATTGCACTGGTTGTCACTTGAGAATCAATCTCGTTCTCTTAATACGATCAAACACGCGTTTCTCTTCTTTCGCTGACGCGACAATGACGGGTGACTAACGACGGTGTACAAACCTTTCCTTCGCGGAATTTAATCGTTGCGATTTGTCGCATCAAAGTTCCAGCCCCCGCACGGGCCTATATACGGGCAAAGTGCATTTTTCGAATCAACGTTGCATTACGTTTATTCGTAAAATGCACTTTATTGCAGTTTTTTTTTATTATTAAAGCCGATTTTCTTATTATCAATTCAAATTTTCTTCGGACCACAGAGAGCTGGAGTTCGAATCATGAAGAAAAAATGATTTTAATTCGAAAGTAATTTTTTTTTCTCTCTCTTCGTGGATAAGGAAAATTCTGGAATGAATGCACGATGCAGCTCTTGCAATGGGCGAGGCACGCTGTTGGTATTGCTATAAACCATTGCAAACTTCCTACACGACCCCACCTGTCGAAAGAATAGACAGGCATCGTGGCACAGTAAGAGAGACAACGCATTGCGCAAAATTTCTCGCGCGATCGTCCGTACGTGTTTAAATAATTCTATTGAGATCGGAGGAAAAAATGGGCAAGAAAAAAAAATGAAAAAGCGAGAGCGTGAAACATCAACGTATAGACAAGAATGACGAAGATAAATGGAGATGGACTGTGTGGATAAGGCGACGGATCTCGGTCGAAAGAACGCAAGAGAGAAGTGCTGGAAAGGATACCCAGTTATTTCGACGAGAGACAACGAGAGACACGAGCTCGGTCCACCCACTTTCAATAACGTTCAAACGGGACATTGATGAGGAAATGAAATAAATATTCAATGTATTATTTATATTCTTCACTGTCAGCAAGATTTCGAAAAAAATGAGCCAAGCCAGCGCGAATGCATAGCATAAAATGAACCACTCGTATTAAGGTAGTGACCATTCGCAACCTTTTCCTTTACTTCTACCATATTTTGCCAAATTTTGAGGAAATTCTGAACGAAATTAAAAAAATTATTCCATAAAGGATCAAAAAAATTCACAGGAAAATTCCCATTTTTTAAATTTTGCCAAGTTTTAACAAGATTTTGTACAAAATTTCAAAATTATGCCGTAAAGTATCAAAAAATCAACGGAGGTATTGCCATTTCTTTTATTTTACCATATTTTGCCAAATTTCAGGAAGATTTTGCACAGAATTCGAAAATAATTCCGTCGAGTATCTAAAAATTTACGGAAAAATTATCATTTTCTTATTTTCCTATATTTTACCAAATTTTGAGAAAATTTTGTACGAAATTCAACAATAATTCCGTTAAGTATCCAAAAACTAATAGAGAAGAATTACCATTTTTTTATTCTGCCACATTTTGGTAAATTTTAAGAAAATTTTGTACAAAATTCAAAAATAATTCCGTCAAGTATCCAAAAATGAACGGAGAAATTATCATTTTTTCTTTTTAAGATTCACTGCAACAAGAAAATTGGCAAAGTGCACGGATTCATTACTCGCATCTCCACAAAGATTATATGAATTTTTACGTTAAAAATAATGAAATGTGATGGTTATTTCATTAATACGTAAGAAATGCTGGTCTGAAAATTTTCCCTAGGAATTTCGAGACAGTTTATTGCAAAGTCATCACTCGAAAATGGCAGGTGGAGGTTGAATAAGTGTATCCGAGTGATATACTCGCCTAGCACTTTCTTTGTCTGCCGCTCCAAGTTATTATTATTGAACGACCGGAGGATCCCCTCTTGACTGATCGAGAGGAAGAATAAAGGAGAATATGGAAGGTGAAACGCGTGGCTCTTCTTCTATGATTGTAAAATTAATATTTAAAGTGGCATCGTGGCTGGCTCTCGAGGTTTTGTGCGGGCAAACAAACGCTGGAGCTTGGGAAGCAGGTGTGAAAACGAGAATCTCTTCTCAGGTGCTTACAAGGCATAAGATCTTGAAAAACAAAAGGGCGTTAATGACAAAACTTTACAAATGCTTTTCGTCACGCTTTTTTTCTTCAACAGAGCGGAGATAGCTGGACCGATAATGTCTCGTGGTAATTATCCTCATCATGGATCGTTATCCCTCTCGGTCCTCTTTAGCACCTCGAAGGAATCCTCAAAGGACGACCCGTACCCTTAGGCAGGCAGAATTACCATTAATTTCTCGTTTGTCATCCATCTTGTCATATTTCTTCCTCCTTCGCCCTCTCGTTCTCAAACTTCCAAGATTAATCAAATACCCGATACTTTATTTCAATCATAGCGCCGCTCGAGCATGGACAATTAAGCAACTCGATTTATTGGACAAAACACAAAAAACAACACCCCGAGAAAAAGTCACCCGCTATCTGAAATGAAATTGTGTTAAAAACACGTCGATATTTTGTCGAAAACGATGAACTAAATATTTTTTAATAATTTCAAAATTTTCGTAATTCTAATAATATTTTACATTTTTAACGAAACTGTCAGCCAAAGTTACGATTGGGATGACAAAAATTTACTTCCCGAGGAAACTTTCTTCAATATTTCTTGCTGCAACGACAGGATTTTTGTGATTAAAAAAAAAAAACGTTCAGTCGAACGTATCCAACAAGGATTCGATCTTTTCCACCAAGATTATTTTTTGAGTGATCGGATTTCTTTCAATTATCAATCGATAATTGGGAAATAAGAAAAAATAAAAATCAAATTATTTTAAGCGGTTCGTTCCAGTGTCGAAAAGTATGGAAAACAAAAAAATGAACAACATATTTAGCCATTTGTCTTCGGTTCTAAAAAGACAATAACCAACTGTCAAATCTGGTTCTTGGCTACATAGATCCATAGGGCGAAGAGAAAGAGAAAATGTGCAACGTCATGAGAAACAAATCGGTAGGGTCCAGAATAGTGTACGAGAGATACACGAAGCAAGGCGAAACGATACAGACTTGTAATGCGAAGCTGCTCTCTCATCCGCGGCCCCATCTTTGCCCCGAGAAAGGTTCCTTAGAAGTTGGCGCGCAGTTAACCAAAGACAAAGAGAGATGATCACGACGAGTATCCAATAAGGACAGCAGATTTTTCTTTCTTACGTATACATATATATATATATATATAGATATGTGTATAGCATTGGTGGTCTCGCGGTGGACCAGCGCTTACACTTAGCTGTACATTAGTCAAACAATTAAGAGTACGTAATGGAACGTCACATAAATAACGTACCACAACACTGCAGGGATAGAAGATTGCTGTATCTTCTCATACACCACATTATTACATTAGTAAACGCACATATACAGGCAATCCCAGGAGCAACAGTTAGAAACGTGAACTAACGTTCGAGCCTGAAATCTCAGTCCCGGAATGTCGAAAAACAATTTTTAATTAATCTCTGCCCTGACGAGGTATCGATTAGTCGGAATGCGCGTGGCGATGCGTTTTTTAATCGCACATACTACTTTAACGGTTGCAGATAGAGCAAAAGTTCATTTCAACGATATTGTGGAGACGACAATTTCCTAACAGAAAGTTCCTTACAGTATTTCTCCATCTCTAGTAGTTTATCTCGCAGTGCCAAAAGAATATTGCCAAAATTTCGCGAGCCGTTGGACATCGTCGATATCGAGCTCGTGTACTTTTTTTTTTTGCATCGATGAGCTATCCTGATCGTTATATAAAAACGTTTTATGCGCACATAAATATCGCGTGTGGGCAGGGTCAATTTTCTAGCAACCCTTTTGCTAATTGCTCTTCCACTTCCAGACCGTTCCTCCTCTTTTCTTTTTTTTTTTTTTTTTTTTTGTTTTACGTTAACTCGTGCATTATTTTCATTATAATCTCTTCTTTCGCCAGGGTGCGCCGTCTCGAGCAACCAACACTACGCATGTGCCTACTAAATATGGATCATATAATTACGACGTGAGGGGAGGGGGGGGGGGGCAGTTATTGAGATGCTGGGTGCAAATTGTTTTCATAATTTCTCGAAAATTGATCGATGTACGAAAGTTCATTCATTACTCATTGAAGATTTTTTTATGTGTCTGGCCCGAACCAAAAATATTTTTTATCCTCACTATTCCCGAAAACTTAACGATTTGAAAAAATGCCGCGAAAACTAAAAAGTTTAACAACAGTCCGAATCATCGAAGACAACGATTCGGGGGGCAGATCCTCGTAATAAAATAATGAAAATAAAAATAAAAATCTGTAGCAGTAGGAAACATGACCACGATCCTCGTAGACCGTCCGAATTCTCGTTGTAATGAGCCCCCCCCCCCCCCCGGGAAAGAATAAATGGAGGAGCGTCTCGACGCCAAATCGTTGGGTCTCAAAAGAAACGTTAAATTGACCGTTTCCGGACATTTTTTTCTCTCCCTCCTTACAGACGATTCCAACGAGAGTCATTTCGATCGCGTCATGCAGATTTATTTAGCGTCTCGTAAAGTACAATCGTTTCCTAATCCGCTCGCTCCTCAACTTTTTTTTTTCATGTTATAATTAAACGGAAATTTTTTCTGTAAGTCCTTCCCACACGTGCCCTATTTTACATTGAAATATTCCCTTTTCGTCAACTCCCAGAACTTCCGAAGGTGTCCCGTGACCAATCGAGAACAATGCTATGACGCGCGTCTTGAGTACCGATGGGGACACGGTAGGAAACAGAAGTAACGAAATTAGTCACCCAGTGTGGCTGGCACACACCAGAATCGCCAGTTTATCCGCATTTTTCCAGCTTGTCTCACAGTCTTCCATAGTTTCTCACTCTCTATCTAGTTATTCGAGGTTACTGGCTTAAGGATGGTGGCTACACACAACAAAGTTGCCATGTTAAATGCACAGGAAAATTCGAAACGATTGGAATTTGATGAAAATTGATGAGCATACTCTTTAGTACTAAATATGAATATACAAATTTTTTAAGATTTTTCTTCTTCATAGAGTTTGAGTAATTCATAGCTAGAGTTTACTTGCATAAGCATAGGATCCAGATATATAGGTATATCTCTTGCATATTGTAAACTTGAATTATTAGACAACTATGTAGATGGAAAATTTTTAAAACAATTGTGCCATCGTATGTGATGCTGAAGAATATTATTACAAAGTTTATTAAATTCTTATCATATTGTCTTATATCGCCAACCTCCTTAACGAACGGGATATACCGTCTTTGCAGAAATTTATACATAATAAAAATATTACTTCTTTTCTTGTTAGCCATATGTTTCCACAAAAAAAACCAAGAAGTACTGTTTTTAGTCGAAATAAAACTTGGAAGAAACTTATTCTTTGAGTTTTTCCAACAGCCACTCTTTTTCATTTTTTTCTGGATTTTGTGAGTGATTATTCTGGCTCATAAAAGCATGTGCAACGTGCACTAGTTTGCAGAGAAACTTTGAGTATGGGAAAATAGCAAATTGTTATAAACAGATCTAGGTCAACTTTAGGTCGTTTCCTTTTCAAGTCTCTTCCAAGTTGGTGCGTTGGTATGAATGTCTGTATCGATATCCACGCATAGAATGAGTTCACATAATATGGGAGCTCGGAATACGCGCGTGCAGTGCGTAGGCTCGTGGATCAGACACACTCCATTCTCTTGGCGCCACATTCATTCATACACCAAGCCACGCCGGTTACACACTCGTTTGGCTGCGCGGTCTTATACATTACGAGCATATTCGCCAATCCTACCTCTTGCACTCTCTCACGTCGTCGCGAAACCCTTACCAACGCGTAAATTAAGCTAGTCCAGCTGATATGCTGGAGTTTCAGATATCAATGACTATTCGGCTTGAAAAATGAATGAAATGAAACTTGTTGATGCGATAAACTCAATGAACTCAGATGTATCCTTTTTATTGGCGAGAGCTAGACTGGCAATTGGTGAACAAATCGGTATCCGAATTTTTTACCCTTCTCGTCACGCAATGCAACGAGTAAGCGTCGATAAAAAAAAATAATAATTAAACAACATCGAATTCGTCCATTTTCCATATATCCGTATCGTGGCGTGATACGGTTTTTCCTGAGTGACACAATCCGGTTTATAACGTCTAGTTGTTGCATTGAAAGATTGATCGTTCTAGGGCCTCGGGTCAACGCGTTGTTCATATTTATTGCGTTATTTCGTCACCGTCGAGAATCGCTCTTTGCAAGCTTCTATTTATTAACTATTTATCTATTGTTACCTTGTTTGCATTATTCTCACAAATGGCATTCGATTATCGTATTCAGGATGATCGATAAACGATCTCACGATTTAAATCGTAGCAGCGCATTATTTATTCACAATATTTCATTCATATACCACAACTTTTTTTCATCAAAGTTATTTTTCCATCAGATTGTTGTTCCTCAACACGCCAGAGCCAGAATAACTGAAGACTCATGATTCTGAAGTTTGCAACGTTGAAATTCAACGAAAAATGCTTTTTCGTTTGTTATTTATTGAATTTTAGTAATTACGGCAAATTTTCATGTCTATTTAGTTTTTGGGGTGCAAAAGAAAATCGGTTTATTGTTCAGACCAAATATTGGAAAATAATGACAAGCTCTGCTCAAGATAAAACAGAATTTCATTGCATTCCATCGATGCAAACTTCGACATGATGAAGCCTCGAACTCCGCAAGATTACAGAAGCTCCGAAAACATTGAGAAATGAATTTTTATTTATTTCTTTTATTTTCCACCGCTTAATTAAAAAGATTGTGCAATAGGTTGAAAAGTTGCAGTCATCAGTGAGAAAAAGTGCATCCGAAATGGAGATTGGCTTGAAAAAATTTTGTTCCCAATCTGTTGCGTATTGAATTTTAAAAAATATCGACAATTTTTGTCGCACGTTCGTGGAACTGAGAAATTATACGAAATCCTCAGCATCCATGCAAAAGAGTGTAAGTCCAGGTGGCGCATATCTTTTTGTTGGTCGGTGTGGCGTCGAAACGTCACGGCTCACTGTCCGATACAAATCCCGGATAACCCCTTGCTGCACACCCGGACCTCCCGACGAGATATCGCTGACCTTTTCGATGCATACACACTGCTCCGAGCGCGCTACACATTTATGTACAGGCCATCCCACCTTAAAAAACCAATCCCATGCACCTGAAATCGGCAATTGGTATCCACATATTTTCCATATACTGTTTTCGATCGAATTAAAAAATTTCCGATCGATTTGGTGATTTTTCGCTTAATTTTCCACGGGGATTAAAATAATTCGTGGCTGAGGCGAATAAAAATGAAAAATCGTACGGAATCATAACTTTAACGTAATTTTAAGTATTTTTGTAATTTTTTTTTCTTTTAATTATTCGATACTCGAATTATTTTAATTCGGGTCTCGGATTATACGCCATAATCAACAACGAATAGATTGCTTTCCCGAAAATTCCGAAACTCGTAGAACCGAAAGGGTAAGAAATTTTTTCATATGATACATTTTTTCTTCATAATAATTTTTTATTGAATTTTGACGAAATAAAAGTTGGTGTTGAATGGCCCATAGAAATTTCCACTCTCTATCTTCAACTTGTCCGTCTCCCTGTGGTTCGCGATCTCCCGTTGTATAGACAGACCAAGCCGACACCTGTCGAGCCAGTCCCAGTTTCAAACGTTCCGCTTTGCCAATTGAACTCCCAATGTTTGCACAGTCTCGCACTGAAGAACGAGTGGCTTTAATAAATATCTGAAATTATAGGCATTTCAATATTTTTTTCGTTTGTATTTCTTTTCATATAAGAAAGCAGGTAAATTCTATCGAGGCTGCAATCTCTGCGATATTCCGATATTTTTTCGTAGTCATCGAACGGTAACGTTATCATTAAGTTTCACGTCTTTCGCAGTGGGAAAATAATCGAGTATATAAAAGTAATTCGTGCCAATATACCATGTCACATTTATCTTGTCGTGATAACGATTTTCCCACGCGAACCAGAAGCTCGAAACAAAAAAATTACAGGATTAATAACACACAGAAAAAATATGCACGTCGATCGAACGCCAGGAGCTTCTGAGATCGATCTATTCAATTATATACGAAACGGAACTTTTGAAAAAAAGTGAAAATCCGAATGATTGACTTCGTCAAGTTATTCCTTTTGTAACGTTCCAATTAATAATTAAGTCAGGCATGGGATAATTTGCGTCGCTTAATAAATTAATATCTGGTAAGAAAGAGGTAATTTTATTTCGTATATACCCTCGAGAAACGGGTATTACATGCCGAGAGCCATTAACGTTTCTTAATTAGGATTGTCACAGACAGTGGGTTGTGTTAAAGTCTTTTCAGCTCCATGAATATGACGACAGCTAGGCGCCCTCTCGCTCCGACGACGAGATATGATGCCTTGAACTTCCCTCATCGCAAACGACGTCGGGCTGACACATAATACGATGTCGCGACTCACAGAAAATCCAAGACTTCAGTAGACAAGAATACTTCGCTGTACTCGTGTGGGAGATTTATTACGATGATTATCACGGAAGTGGAGAATTATTAGCATGTCGTTTATTGAGTTTTATGCCTGGATTTTCATGAATACAGAAATTTTTTTTTTATACATCATGTCTTGGACAATTTTATCACCTGATTATTCGCTTGATTTAGCTGAAACTTCGAAAACGCCTGAAAAAAACGTATACAACGTAAAAACAATCGTAAGATATTCAAAAGAAATTCAAATGCAAGGGAATTAATTTCTCCGGGGTCTCCAGCTTGAACTCATTCATTCATTTCCACGACGACAATGGAACTTACCCCGAAGTATCTTGAACGCCTACGCGCGCGAATCCCTTCCTCCGTTATTGCTCATGATGAGTAGTTTATGGTGTAAGGTTTACAGTTGGTGCTACCTTCGCAACTTTTATTTTCTTCTTTTGCCATCCTCCACTTTATCTCCTCTTCATTCTGTTTTCTTCCGGTGCGTCCAACCACAAATAACAAAAACAAGTGAGACAACGACGAGGTCTGGAAAGTATGTTTTCATAGACATCCACTCCCGCTTCTAGCTTCTGGACTATCTGTGTATCATCCTAAACCTCGTTAAGTGCTTCAACGAAAGAAAATCTACTAGCGATGTATATAGAATCTCATTATAAACCGGAGATTGTTTCTCTTGTATAGTATCGCAGCATAATAATCCAAACTCAGTGACATCCACGTGGTTGTCGTTCTGTATTATTCGTTTCGATAGGATATGATTGTGAAACCAATGGTCACCCTTTTTTCCTTTTTTTTTTACTTTTAATAAATAAATCTTAATATATTCAGCGTGCAGAGAGTTCTGATCCTGTTAGGACGATACCTTGAATTTTTTTTTCGTGCATTAGACGCAAGTCGTCGAAATTTGTTGTCACAGTCAAGTGCCAATTTTTCCGATCGTATCGTGTGTAGAATAAAGCGTGGAAACGACGTAACGAGGATTTTGACAGGGAGCGCCACTAGCTGACTCAGCTACGGCGCGCTATCTCTCGGTGATGTACTCACAACCACGCATCAGCAGAGCAAAAAGCTGGATTCCAAGCTCTACAGACGGTACATATGAATATCGAGTCTGAAAAAATTCAAAGAGACGGCATCACGAAGTAAATTTTTTAGAATACCCCATGATTCGAATATTTTTCGTGCCTCATCACGAACGAATTGACTGTGCATCAGAAATAAACAGAGGGATTCTCACCAATATATAATAAAATTTATTCTGACACTCCAATCGATTAACTTTTGATACTTTTGAGAGTCTAAGATGAATATGAATAAAGAAGTTTCGTTATATCTGTCGAGATAATTTCTCTGCGACATCGATAAGGTAGTTTGTAGAATTTGCACTTTCGGCCTAGGTTGGTACAGCAGGCACCTGCAGTATTAACTGGACTCCGCAGATGGATAATCGCGGGGGCGATACCCTGATCGATATCGGATTCGAACTACCAAGCTTGAACCACGAAGAATAAAATGTTTGGCCCATCTGAATGTGTTCATCGTATCGGACACGGAAATGCATCAGGTAAGCAGTCGCCAAGAGATCGAGCCTTCAGCTCAACGAATAGGAGTAAGAATGTCACAACTGGGCAGTCAGAACGCACGATTATATGCTTCACAATCAGTTTTTCCGTCTGGGTTATCGCCGGCTTATCAAGAGTCTACAACGTGGATGGCGTTAGAAGCACACATACAGTACCATTAAAAAAGGTTTACTAAGATCAAGGCCGCACCGACCTCGCAGAGCCATGACTTTCAGATAGATCTTCACAGACGTATTGCAGGTTCGATCCGTCGTATGATGAGCTCCACAATACGAGACAATCTTTGCCACGAATTTAGAAGCTGCTGAACGTTTCCAGGAACGTCGCTCAAAGAAAATAGAAGAAAGTATAGAAAATACTTTCGAGGGGAACATATTGCCTATCACTAGGTCACGTGTTTCACTGATGATTTTCTGTCACAGCTACTTCACTGAGTACATCAGCACCTCGGTTGTACGATTGATACACTCTTATGCTTAGCCATACAATTGCATTAACAAGTGGTGGCCGTTGTAGCCTTTACACGCCACGTGACCATTCAAGTATACTGTATGCATGCGGATGCATACTGCAAGCACCTCAGCATCAGTAGCAAGGCGTTAAAACGGCTGCTACTTCTGAGGGTGAAGTACTTTTTAGATGGACTTGTGAAAGTCATTTCGCTGTGAAAGTGAAAACACGTCGATATTATGGACACA
This sequence comes from Campopleginae sp. 14b, assembly GCA_030522525.1. Taxonomy (NCBI): domain Eukaryota; kingdom Metazoa; phylum Arthropoda; class Insecta; order Hymenoptera; family Ichneumonidae; species Campopleginae sp. 14b. The sequence continues at coordinate 146,558 of JAPYYS010000369.1, forward strand.
GCCCTTAATGCACTACGTATGTAAGGTTTTCCTGTTGGCTCTGACTCAAATTTGTAAATAAAATACTCAGAACAATTATTCCCAATTCAGAATTTACCTGTTACTATTAAGCATACATATATGGAATACAATCAGACATTATGCTAATCAGTTGTTCTAAATCATATTGCGTCATGCTATGATACGGTAAGGAGTGACAGAGGCCTCCCACCTCAGTTTGTTTTTGACCCTCAACCATGTTGAACGCGTTCGCGACAGTTCGGAGCCTTCTGAGGCTTCACAATAGTGCTATCGACTCTAACTTCTTCCGACTGCATTACAAGTTCACAGTGGGTGTATGTCCTAGTGATATTTTCAGTGCTATCTCATTCGAGGGAATACTTTGGAGAGCCAATGGACTGCCACTTTTCCGAGTATCCTCACGGATCCCTGAATAACTACTGTGCAGTTCAGTCGACGTTCATCATAGTACAAAGTGCGAACGCAGAGGAATCCAATAAAATGCACAAGGATATGACGCAGCTGGCGCTAAATGGATCTAAGGAGAAAAGGTGTTATAGTTAATACCAATGGGTCTCGATGGCCCTACTCATCCAAGCGATATTGTTCTATCTCCCATGGTATATCTGGCAATCGCTGGAAAACGGCAAAATGAAAATGCTGACCGCTGATATAAGCGCACCGGTCATACGCAAGGATGAGATAGAAGAGAAGACACAATCATTGCTGGATTATATCATCACGAACATTCATAAAAACAACTTTTACACGTATAGCTACTTAGCTTGCGAGCTGCTCTGCTTGACGAATGTCATGGGCCAGATAATATTGATGAATACCATGCTCGGTAAAGGCTTGGATCTCTACGGAGCGTTTTTAACGGCTTTCAACGAACGATCAAACGAAGAAGCAAGGGACCACTTGGAAACGGTATTCCCGACAATTACAAAATGCACCTTCAGCAAATTCGGCGCTTCGGGAGAACTCCAAAAGACAATTCAAGAGACAATATTTGTTACGGATGAATAAGCTGCTAAACGTTACTAGGAACGATGCTCACAACTCCCGCAGCTCACTAGCATCGAAAATTGATAGTACAGTGGACGTCCTCACGAGCTCTACACTTCACTGAAACGCCTTGACGTAAAACAATCTTCTTTCACGAGGAACATCTGCACCCATCTTCGGATAACATTTTCTACTTCCGATTTCCCTTGTATTATCTCACCGAATATGCTCACACATTCCAACGTCTACACATCCTGATCGAATTTTGTGAATCAAAACCTTACCCGAGAGTCGGCGACTGTCTAATCCTGCCAGAGTTACTTTCGGTGAATGCGAAATTAGGAGACTCTTCGCCAGTCATCGGTTGAACTCTGAAGCTTTTTGCATTTGACCGGGCTTGTGACCTATGTCCCCATTGCGATTCACAGCCTAGATGGCTCTACCATCTGACGGCGGATTGAGAAAGCACAGGAATCCATTTCGATGCTCGTTTCAGGCTATGACCGCCATCGCTTATCAATGCAATTGTATGGCTGCGTGAGCATGGAGCGTATCGATTGTACAACCAATGAAGGTGCTGGTGTGGTCGGTACGCCAATCGTGACAAAAATCATCAGTAAAACACGTCAGCTAACGATAAGCGATGTGTCCCTCCCAATGTCTGCAGTTCTTTTCTTTTTATTATCGACACTTGTGAGCTGCGGGTGCCTTGAGCGACGTTCCTGGTAACGTTGAACAGCTTCTTCATCAGTGACAAAGATAGGGAGTCCATCATACGACGAATTAAACCTGCAATACGTGTGGGATAGGTCGATCTGAAAGTCATAACTCTGCAACGTCAGTGCGGCCTTCATTTCAGTAAACATCTTGTAACATCCTACTGTATTTATCGTTCCAACATTGTCCACGCTGTACACTCTGAAATAGCTGGTCATAACCCAGACAGAAAAACCGATTGTGAAGGATAATCATGCGTTCCGACTGCCCAGCCGTGACCTTCGTACTCGTACTCCCTGAGCTGAAAGCTTGATCTCCTGGCAACCTGTCCTGATAGAAGACTTATCCATTGATTGGTGAGTACACATTCTTCTTTCAGGTTTGACCTCCTAATAGAACTTTTGACGGCAAAAAGGGTAGCCGCCAGAAAAACATACGAACGCATACAATAATTGTGTATTCTCCTGGAATGAACGCAAAGTTCGGACACCAAATTTTCACATTGTACATTCTGTTGTTATATACCCAACACCTTGCGCCAATTTAGTGAACGCATTGAAGTGGTTAGATCGATCCAACCACCGTCTAATAATCGGCAACCATACACCAAAACACGGCCACGTTTCGAACCACCAATATTTTTCCAATTCCATATCGATGTCGTTGAAACGTTGAACTACACTTAGTAACATATATCTGTACCAAATCCTATCTTACCGACCTGAACTCTACTTAGCCATTCTCCACCATAATGAGAACAACATTCTTGCTAGACCCACGGGGTAGAAAATTACTATTAGAGAATTGCGTGACAGGCTGTGGGTCGATACGATAGGAGACGGTCATTATTCCTCCGAAAAAATATTCCGGATACCCGTTGCTGGTAAGATATGAAAAAAATACTAGAAAATTTTTGGTAATTTCAGACGCCGATTCAAATAAATGGACCCCACCAGCAGATTTCTTCCGCAGCCTTGTAAAGTTGCTCTGCAATCTTCGATCAGAGGCGCCACGCATTAAAAAATTACATACAAAGCTATAACTATGAAATAAACAATGAGTGTAATTCGAAAATAAAAATTTATTTTGTGAGACGATTCGAAACACGGGTTAGACATCGTACATACATAAGTGAGACAGTAAACTTACATAACTCCAGATATATCGGATAACCATCAATCACCATGGCACAGTCCGTAGGAAGAGAATAAATGCCAGAGAAAAGGAACAAGAGGCGATAAAATGGATGTCCTAACACCACCTGGTATATTTAGCGCTATTATAATTTAAATGAATCTTGACTAGGTCTTAGGTATAAAAACTAATTTCGGCATGAATCACAGCCCTGACCAGAGGAAGCACTCTGGCAGAAATCTTCAACTTTTATTTACATTACCTTTTTATATAAAAAACTTACTTCAACGCGTCCAGAGCAGTTTTCATTTATCTGGAGGGACTTTGTTTCATATGAGCAATGAAGTAGGAAAATGTGAAACGCAAATACATATTTATTTTTCTTCATCTGTTCGTAAGATTCGAAGGTTGTTCCACGAAAACCATTTACTCCTATCGGATTCTTAAATCTTAAAATCTTAAAATCGATCTCGTACGTCATGATGCGAGAGCAAGAATTTGTGCTTTTTTTTTTTGCCTTTTCTGCTTCAGTTTCGAGGTGATTTTTCAGTCACATGAGTGGAGGGTCGATAACTGCAAAGTAGATACACGTTGTTCTCAAAATATTAAGGTGAGTGATCGGTTGCTATCTCGCCACTGTCAGTGCGAGAGAGATAGCTCTAATTTTCAAAATTGAATATTTTCGACACGGTTTGATCAATTTAAAAAAAAAGCCCCTGTCAGCGCATTTTTGTCATCGTCCTGTGTACACTGACAGGACCTCTTATGAGCCAAACGACGGCGGAGGATTTTAATTTTATAAAACCGAGTCTGCTCGAGAACCATCAACCTAAGTCTCTTCGAGAACAACGAGAATTTTTCACGACTAATGCAACTGATTAAGCATCTTCAGGACTGGGTGATTTTTGTTAACTATAGGTGGATATAAATCCATGGAATTTCGTTGAACTCGAATAAGCAATCCATAGATCAGGAGGTGTAACTTTTTGGTCCATGTTGTAGTCGCGGATTGAAACGAGAGTCCGAGGTGATATTCAGATCACCTTGCGCTCCGTATTCAGCGGAAATGAGAGCTTCGACGATTATTTCGTTGAGCCAATAGTCCGCGCGTCAACGCAGCTCATTCGATATGTGACCTTAAGATCTCTTGGGTCAACATGAGCAAACGTAGTGGTTAGGAAAAATAAAAGTCCCAGAACTCGATTGACCACGAGTGACCTCCAGCGCTTGGAATATCAAAGGAACGAATCCTTTTCTGGTTCTGGCTTCGTAGGATCTTCGAGCATCGGCCCATTTTCATTGATTCTCGAGGCCGTTGAACAAGCTATCGTTTCACCTGGCTGGAGGTTTACATATCGTGGATAATTCTCATGGTTCTTTGCAGTATTGTGGGAATTGTGGAGCTTGATGTAGCGCGAGCACAAGTCATCATCGGGCAAAAGTGGCAAAGCGACGTCGTGCTCGCCATTCCGTGCGACCAACACAGCGTCCAAGTTGCTACCGATCGTTTCATTCTCAGGATTTATGTCGAGCAGTGGAGCATTGGACGGTTCGGTAGTCCCAAATGCCGCCAGTGGCGAGACATTCGGCTGACGTTGTTGACCTGGCCAAGACAATGACATAGAAAATTTTCTCAAACTCTCCGGCAACTGGAAATCCATTTGGCTCGTGTTCTCCAACTGAACACTCGCCAGAGGAACGTCCAGACACGGACACACGACGCGAACATTTGTCGCTAGAAAATCAACGATTTCTGGAGCTGTTGGACGTTTCGTGTGGTCAACCGTCCAGCACGAACGAATGAGACCCTCTCTGGAATTTTGAAAAAACGTCCCAAGTTATTCACTGGTAAATCGCTTACGACTGTAGAAAAAAATAACAAAGGGTGGCTGATGGAAAAAAAAACTCGAAAAATAAGAATCTTCCGGGTTGTATTGCGACTAAAAACAGAACTTCTTGGTTTTTGTAGGAACCATATAGCTGCCAAGAAAAAAAAAAAAGGGATATTTTTATTTTGGATAAATTCCCGCAAAGACGGTATATCCCGGTTGTTAAGGAGGTTGGCGACATAGGACAATGTGATAAGAATTCAATAAAATTTTGTGATAATATTCTTCAGCATTAAATACGATGGCACAATTTTTTTTCAAATTTTCGTCTACATAGTCGAATAATTTGAAAGTATGTAGAAGAGAAATCTTCAAAAATTTGTACATTCATATTTAATACTGAAGGATATGCTCACCAAATTTCATCAAATTCTAATCATTGCGAGTTTTCGAAAACTTTTGACATAGCAACATTGTTGTGAGTAGCCACCCTCCTCAATCCAAAGCCGATCTTTATCATGGATTAATGAATAATCGATAAATCGTGGGAAATAAGATTGGAAAATGAAAAAAAGAATCGACTCACAATTGTGGCTTAACGCCTTTCGGAACGACTAAAGAGTTGCCAGCTTTGACGTAAGCCAATACTTCGTTGTTGCTCATGCCTTGGAAAGGGAAACTACCAAACGTTATGATCTCGTATAGAAGAACTCCGTACGACCAAACGTCAGAGGCTGGTGTGAAAATTCCAAGTCCCAGGGACTCCGGGGCCATCCATCTCACGGGTAACATTCCTGCTTCGGCAAATCGTGCATTAACATCCAAAACGATCGAAAAGCAAGAATCTGAAGAGTGCATTATTTTTTGTCGAAAGAAACGAACTGACCTTTTCGATTGAACTTGTAATAATCATTTTCGTACATCGGTCGAGTCATCCCGAAGTCACCGAGCTTCACGACCCTCGCAGCATTCACGAGACAATTCCTCGAAGCCACATCTCTAAATAAATATTAATTAACAATTGAATTAAGTGAACTACACATTCTTATAGAATCCAAACACAAAATCGGTACGAAAATTATCATGGTTTATCAAATTAAACGAAAAAATTATAGGAAATGTATTTTTCGTTCAGCCTCAACGTTTTTTATTTTTAACAAAAATGAATAAGAACTTTAATAAAAATTGATTCCAATTTTATTTCACATTATTTCATCTTGTTCTGTGTTTTTTTGTGTGTTGATTCTATGTTTTTTTTTTGTTGCATTTTTGAATTTTTTTTTACTCGCTGTATTTCGCTATTAGCTCTATATCTTACCGGGACATATTAAACGTATCAATCAATCAACCAAAAATACGAACGTCAAAATAAGAGGAATCTTAAGGTGCTAAGAAAGAAAAATTTACCTGTGTACGTATTTTAATTGAGCGAGATAGCTCAAAGCTCTAGCGACATCGAGCGCCATAGCAGTGAGTTTTTTGTTTGAAATCTCATCGGAGTCCTCATAGCTCTGATCATTGACAAGATGTCTGCGGGCGAGAAGATAAGTCTTCAAATCTCCGTAAAGCATGAATTCCATAACGGTCAGAACGGGAGCGCATTTAATGCAAACGCCAAGAAGTTTAATGATGTTTTTATGCTCGAAACGCTTCATAACTTCGACCTCGCTGAGGAAATCAAGTTTTTCATCGGTCGAACTACCTGCCTTCAGGGTTTTCACTGCCACGGCAAGCCAACCTTTTTCAGGAAAAAATGCTTCGCCCCCGTACACTGTACCGAAAGCTCCTTCTCCTAGTTTACGATTTATCACCACTCGGTCGCGTGGTATCTCCCACTTATCAAGACCCGATGTTGTTTGTCGAGGATCCAAGCCAAATGACTCCATCACTTTCTCATGCTGGCGAACCTTTTCGTCGTACCTTTAAGTTCACAGGTCGTTAAAAAAAAAACTCGATCGTGTGTACGATTAAAATTGACACAAATGATCGAAACTCACTTCCGCTTAACAACGATGAAGCCGACAATTAGGACTGCTCCCAGAAGCCCCAAGCCAATGATATTGGCAATTACGATTGCCGACTCGCAGCTGACGTCGAGGAGTTCGGCTAATCCTGCTAAAACGCATCGTACAGGCGGTTCCGATCCATCGTCAGGCACAAATTTCGATAACCATACAATTGCTGATTTATTGAGTGACAAACGGCCACCAACCACCTCGTTCCTCTCCTCAGAAATGTTTGGATAAAAGTTGCCGATTGTTCGAGTCTCGTTGTCAATGTTTTGGACGATTGTGATGACGGATGAACGGGATGGACCGCCGAGAAACTTTATTCTACCGGAAACCTAAGCGAGGCATTAAACAGAGCACCGCGTTGATTAGAATTTTCCACAATGTCACGAGTACTCAAAAATACGAAAATTGCAAAACTGGCTGAAGACAAACTTTTGTGGCACAAGCATGACAAAATTTCGATCTCGTTGGAAATTCTTTCAATGCAAAATGCAAGGTCGCAAAATGAAAGGCCCACGGTTAGGGATGCAACGAAAAATGTTGTTTTTTTATCGATTATTTGTTTAATTTTTTAAATGATCCAAATTTTCCGAGTCAATATATTTTTGTGGGGCAAAAAAAAACCGATCGTTTCATTCAATACTGAACATGAATAATGAGCTTCGGCAAAAAAAAAACAAACAAATTTCGTTAAATTGCAACGATGCAACCTTCAACGTTATTTGGAAAGGTTAATTTGTGTCATTCCAATCGTCATTTCATCTGACGATTGCGGTAGAAATTAAAAATATTGTCGAAATAATGAAAATTTTGTAATTATCAAAAAATATTGAGTTGGCAGTGTTCAACAGAATATCGACGATTTTTGACAAAATTTGATTTTCAGTGTACGCACCCCATTGAAATCTGTGGCGGCTATGATGTCAGTCAATCGATTAACAGTCTGCTCGGAATGAAGATCAAAAACGTAGCTCTGATTCTCTTTAAGGAGATGATCCATAGCATAGGCATAAGTCCACATGGCGTCGTAGGCATATCCTGCATAATTGGAAGGGACCTCATTGCTGGCTCTGCAAATTCGGTCATATCTGTCCCTCCACTCACGAACGGTAATTCCTTCTTGCATGATATGGTCGTCGGGTGCAAAATACGCGTGATTCATGGCAAAATGGCCGTTTATGGCCCGAGACATCTCTAGCGTCGTACAAGGCACGTCTTCGCCCTGACTGTTGTAAAAATCTGTGTCGTACCATCGGGGTCGTAGCCAAAGCGGTAGGAACCAGACGTAGCCCTAGAAAAATGTCCAACAACGTCAAAAACATCAGAAACATTGAAAAAGCTTCGAAATAAATTGGAAACTAGAGGCTCGAGTAGACAACTCAGAAAAATCGTTAACAATCGTGTTGATAATCACCTGGTGTGCCGTCATTTCAAGTCGATAGGCTTCGCACATGACCTGGCGAGCCACCACGTCGTAGACATCAGCAATAATGATCCGGGCTCGTTTTTGCTGCAATTCTTGAAGATACTGGAAAGGAAACAATAGGGGATGTGATGTTTGAATCATGTTGAAGTTTGCATCGTTGGAACGCAACGAAATTCTGTTTCTTGTTAATTAAGCAGAGCTCGTTATTATTTTGCATCATTTGGTCTGGACAATAAAACGATTTTCTCTTGCACCCCGAAAACTAAATCGACACGAAAAATTGCCATAATTTTCGAAATTCAATAAATAGCTGATGGGAAAAGCTTTTTGGGCATAGTGTTAATGTTTGACGTTCATAGGCTTGCAGCCCGAAAACTGAATGGACACGAAAAATGGCCATAATTCTTAAATTCAATAAATAATTAATGAAAAAGCATTTTTCGTTGAATCTCAACGTTGCAAACTTCAGAGTCAAAATGTTTGGGCGTCCATGGCGTCCGATGTCCGTGTGAGCGATTGATCGAGGCATACCTTGGTCATTTCGTCCCTTTCCCTTTCTCTAGGGAACTTGATATTAGCGATAAAGCTGATACCATTGTCTCGCAGGGTTTCCTGCATGTAAGAAATATATTCGGTGTATTTTTGTCCATCTTCGGTGAGTGCAGCTACCCTGTTCCATCCGAAGCTCTTGAGGAGCTTCAAATAAACGTGTTTGTACTGTTTGTTTTCGCCGATGGTCCTGAAGAAGTATGGGTAACGTCGTCTGTCGTTAAAACTGGAGCCTTCGGCGCTGTAGCTGATGATAACGGTCTTGAAATGTTTTGAGACACCGACGAGAGGTTCGACGGTTTCGGAACAAGCAGGTCCGAGAACACCGACTAATTTCTCGTAATAATCATGAGCCACGTATTCTATAAACGCTTTCATCACCATGTCCGATTTGCATTGACCATCGCTGGCCAATATCGCGATGTTAAAGTCGCGCAATACGGTATTGTTGTTATTTATTGCTTCCTTAGCCATTTTCGCCGCCAGGACGATCGTCTTAGCTGTGTACGACGTACCACTCATGGGAAATATTCCCCCAACGATTAAACTGTTTTTGTCTGCGTTGTTGGGCATCCATTCGTCCAGAGTATTATTCAAATTGTCTTTTAACCATCCGCAAGCAATATCTTCTTCAGTGACGTTCAATTTAGTCAGTCTATTGTAACGATCGATCAAATCCTCGTACATTTCAGGCTCGAAACGTGCACGATTTATTGCTTCCCAAGCGAGTTTCGCTATGGACTCGAGTCTGGACCAAACCAACTTGACCAAACGATTCGACTCGTACCTGCAACCGATCTCGGTGCCTCTGGTCCCGCACCTTGGAAATTCCAGGGACACGAATTCCCTCTCATCCGGGATGACGCTGCTCGGAGTCCAATGGAGTATCACCAACGAACGCGACAGTGGCTTCTTCGAGTCTATTTCACTCGCGTTCTTAGTCTGCTGGAGATATTCCTTGGTCAACGATTTTACTAAGGCCTTCAAATTCGATCCGACCCAAACAACTTTGACGTAAAGCTTCAGTTGGTCTATGTGCTCCTTGATAAAATCTGTGGAGTCTGTATGTGCGACTAACAAGAGAGCACACGGTTGAGTACTGTTCCCTATCGCTCGACATTGATCCGGAACGTACATTCCACCTGTGCAGAAATTTTCTACACAGTAATGCTTGCCAGTCATTGGATCGATCGTCAGATCTCGAATTTTTTCGAGATTCACTTCGTCAACGTCAAACCTCGCAGCGGTTTCTTGTCTCACGAACGTTCGCCAATTGTCGCCTGGACTACTCAACCTTTCTGGAACGAACCAACCGAATCGACCGGGTGTCGACACCGATCCGCATTCTTTTACATCGTACCGGTTCAACAGTGGCATTGTGTCCTCTTGTGGCGGTATCCACACCTCCATATTTACCATCGTCTCTGGAATCCTGCCGGTTTGAGCATCAATCAGTATCATTGGTATTAATGAGTCATTAAGAAGGTGGGGCAGGAAAAACTACCGAGGACAATCAGGCATGCGATTATTTGGTTCGAATTGATGATGTTGAAGTTCGCAACTTTCGGATGCAACGAAAAATATTTATTTTTATTGACGATTTTTGAAATTTTTTAAATTATCCAAATTTTTCAATTCGATAGATTTTTCTGGCGGCAAAAACCGATCGTTTTATCATGACAATTTATTTTTTATTGAAATAATAAACTTTGGCAAAGAAAAGAACACATTTCGTTTCATTTCAACGGTGCAAACTTTACGATGCTGAAGTTTGCATCGTTGGAATGCAGCAAAAAATATTTCTTTTTATTGACGATGTGAATAAAAAATTGAATTAATTTGATTCATTAATTTTCAATTTTGTAGGGGCGGAAACCGATCGTTTTATCATCACAATGAAATTCTTTATCGAAATAATGAGCTTTGGCAGAGAAGAAAACGAATCTCGTTGCATTATTTCAACGGTGCAGACTTCACTGCATCATTGGAATCCAACGAAATTCTCTTTTTCTCCACCAAATCTCATGATACTTTTTCAATATTCAGTCGAGGCAATAAAACCATTTCTTTTCACGATCCAAAGAATAAATCTACACGGAAATTGTCCTGATTTTTAAAATTGAAGAAAAAAGAAAAAGCATTTTTCGTTGGAGACCAACGTTGCGAACTTCAGTGTCATGCAAACTTCGCCATCATCCATTTCTGTGTCATGACACCAAAAGCGGAAATTGCCTTCCCACACGCGTATGACAATTATTCGCAAACTCTGAGTTCAAAAAAAAATATGATTAAATAATTGAATCTTACACACGGTAGCCAGCGTAAGAAATCGAGTCCGACATCCTGGCGAACACAGTATGAGCATCGAATCGATCGTCTATTTCCAGGAGCGTTATTCCTGGATAACCGAGAACCTCCATCAGGAATATCCTCATGATCCTGGTGGCCAATCGCTGGGTCGCTCTTCTTGTCATCTCGAAAGTGATGATTAGTGACTGGCCATCCAAATGAACGACCCGTTTCGGATTCACCTCTGAGTATCCACAGAAATAATTCGAATATTTTAATAAAATAATTATAATGAATATTCGTCAAATATTCACGATGTTAAAGTTCGCAACGTTGGAATGCAACGAAAAATATTGATTTTTATTGATGATTTGACTAATTTTTTAAATGATCTGAAATTTTTCGAATCGATTTATAAATCTGAATATAAATAACGAGCTTTGGCAAAGAAACAAAGGGATTTCGTTGCATTCCAACGATGCAAACTTCAACGTCACTTGCACTTTAAATTGTTAAGAATTCTCGGATCATTTCGAGAATGAAATTTTTTAATTTTACATCCATTTTTAACTTTATTCGAGTCTATGTTGTTTCGTTTTTTTACAATACCTTCGAGCATCGTCAGGCAGCGATTGGATTGAGCCAATTGGAAAGTCGCTAGGACGACCAGCAAGTGGAGGATAGCCCTGGACTTGCGCATGTTGGCATTTACCTTTAAAAAACAAGAAATTATTACATTCGAGCCTCCTTATTTCTTTGTGTCTATGACTGTCCTATCGTTTATGTCCAATTAGTCACGCGAACGTGGCCAATTGTGAAAGTGTCGATTACGATGTGAAGCGGGCGAGCATGATTGACACGTGGGAACTTATCGTCTTTGCGTCCAGCGCTTGAGCGAGTCAATTACGAAATACGAGCGAGCTTGTTTGACAACGAATTACCATTCGAAGTAGTTCAAGTTTCATTAAGAATAGGAAACGTTTCTGGTAATTCGACTCGGCAAACTAGACTAATGTTCGAATTATTGATTTTGAAAATTCCCCTCGGTCACATGCTCGGCAAACAATACCAAATCGATACTTCCACGTGATGAGAAAGTTAAAAAACGTTCCATGAATCAATATTCAGGCCTCGATCTCATTTTATTTTTCCAAGTAACAATAAACGTGTCCTCCTTCTCGATTGCAGGAAATAAAAATACACCAAAGCCCGAATTACTCTCACGAAATATTTTTTGGAAATTCCGAAAATATTAAACTCCTGAAAAATTTCCAATGAAACGAGAAAATCCTGGTATTTCAAGGATGCTAATCGGAATAATTTTCGTTACTATACATGACACTGAGGTTCGCAACGTTGGCCTCCAACGAAAAATGCTGTTCTTATCAATTTTTTGTTCAATTTTAAAAATCATGGAAATCTTTTATTCTATCATTGTCTATTATATTTTATTTTATTCCATTATTGATTTATTATCTTGACGGAATATTGACGAAGAACCGTGAGATCTGGTCAAGAAAAAACATATTTTCGTTGTATTCCAACGATGCAAACTTCAACATGATACTCACTAATAAGTAGATGAAGGTTTTTTTTTTAAGCAGAGCAAAAAATAGAACTGCAGTATGGGTGTACAATTTTTCCAAATGAGAAATTTAATTTTGACGAAATATTGAGTCGATTCGAAAAATTAAAAAAATCATGAATGGATTAAATATTTTTCGTTCAACTTCAACGATGGAAACTTCAATGTCGTACAATAAATAGGGAAGAATCTCGAGCCAGGATCGAATCTCGGAAAAACAGAGTGGGCAAGCCGATGAGAAAGATGATCACGTGGAGCGTAGATCGTGTGCGTACAATAATATGTTTAAATTCCCCTGAGATGCTCGAGCGAAGGTGGCTTATTTATACGAAGCACTTGGCCACTTTAAAAATAGCATGCGTAATACTAGGGTCAGGCGAAACTGATGTGGCAAAGTTGTCGTTGCTCCCGTTGCTACTTTTTTCGAAAGTAATCATTCGCTCGCCGAAATTTCACGAGTTTTCTAGCGTCGAAATTCCCTCGAAATTCATTGCACGACGATTAACATTCCAATGAGGAAAAATATGAGCACGACGAGGAGAAACGAAGGAGAGAAAATTTTCATTGAAGCCTCGAAGGGATCGATTCGAAAAATGTGAAAAAAAAACATCGATTCAAAATGTTGCACGATGCTGAAGTTTGCGTCGTTGGACAGCAACGAAATTCTGTTTTTTTCTTGAGCAGAGCTTGATATTATCTTGGAAACATTTGGTCTGGACGATAAAACGTTTTTTTCTTGCAACTCAAAAACTAAATAGACACGAAAAATTGCCATAATTCCGAATATTTAATAAATTATAAATGGAAAAGCATTTTTTGTTGAATCTCAACGTTGCAAACTTCGGAATAATGCAAAATGTTGTCATTCGCTCAATATAAAATTATCCAAAAAACCACAAATGGCTGAAGAAGATTGTGTTGTAATTGTTGGTTCATCCAATATTGCGTGTTATATTTGACAATAATATGAAAACAAACTTTTGAGAAGAACGTCGAGTATGAAGTTGCGAGCGTCAGAAATAACTCGCAATAGTCACGCTCAGACGTAAACTCTCTAAAAATATAATACTAGTGGATTTATCGAACGAAACGTTGGATTCCCAACTTTGTGATTTTCGTTGTAGTGACGAGAGTCGTGTCTTAATTGCCAAAAGGGAACGTGAGTTCCCTCTCCCCCCCTCCCCCCCCTCTCCCGGGATCCCCCTCCTCAGGGATCATGCCCTCGAAAAAATGTAAACACGAAAAAATATTCTTTACGCTCTACAATGTGGTAGCTAACATTTTCCTCCGATCTACGAGCACAAAGGGGAAAAAACAATTCAATCGAGTTGCTCACACAATTCTCGGAACGAAATAGGAAAGGATTGAGAGATGGATCGGTCAGTACGGTAGACAAACAACTGCATATAGCACGAGTCGCTATAATCATTGACGCACAAAAGCTATACTGGTGAAGGCATACGTAGTATACCCATGTGTGTGAAGCGAATGATTCAGAATACGCAGTAAACTAGGTGATGTACGTTTTCTCGCGATCAGCTTGATAAAATCTTTTACCTGTGTGTTTTCCCAGCTGTCGCATGAAAAAACCTTCGGAGTGAGGAATTCTTCGAATGAGAAATGAAAGAAACAAAAAAAGTGCTTAATGAATTGATATTTGGGTCGAAAGAATCTTTCACGATACTGAAGTTCGTATCGTTGGAAAATAAAACGAAAAATTTATTCTTCGATCATTATTATCATGATTAATGCACTTTGATCTATTTTTTTTAGTAAATTCAACTTCCGAATGACACAAAAGTCTGCCTCCACTATTATTGTCAAATTCTTTCCCAATATTTCGCACTCGGCTTAAATAAAAAATGAATTTTCGTTGCATTTAATCGTAAATGGAACGATGCTGAAGTTTGCATCGCTGGAATGCAACGAAATTTTGTTTTTTCTTGACCAGATCTCACGATTGTATTTCAAGATTGAGTCGAGACAATAAAACAATAATAAAATATAAAAGAATATATTATAATAAAGAATAATAGAATGAAAGATTTTCATGATTTTTAAAATTGAACAAAAAATTAATGAGAACAGCATTTTTCGTTGGAGCCCAACGTTGCGAAGTGTGATGAAATAAATTTCTAGGTTGTCTGTTGTTATTTACGAAGCAATGAAAAAGGTCAGTAAATAAAAATAATTAAAAGGCACGAAATCAGCGAAAAGAAAATATGTAATGTCAGCAAGTACGTGAATGCATTCAGATGCGGTAATATATGCAGTTAGAGGAGGCACGTGGCGCCGACTCCGAGGAGGGGGGAGACGGATGCCTCGTGGCAATCGTAGTGGAAGCAAATATAAATTCAAGGTCCAAAAGTGGGAGGTAAATGACTTGCGGAGAGAAAGGGGAGCAGCGGAGGCTCGGAGGCACGATGGAAAGTGAGCTCCGCTACTTTAACAATAGTAAACTTGTTCAACGATAAAAACTCGTCCTTAATCTTTGAGCCGATCGACCAAAATTGCGCGAATCCACTTTTTGGCACTTTTTCAACTGATAAATATTGCGTTTATCAAATGCATAGCCAGTGTCAAAGTAACTACGGTCGATAAGACCCATTATTTTTCTGAGAAGAGTGCGACATTTTCCGAAAGTATTTGTCAAAAATAGTGGAGCACACTTTTTTGCCGTCCAAAAACTGAATTTCATTTTAAAAAGTAGAAAAAGTTAGTTAATTATGAAAGTAATGATTGAAAAATAAATTTTTCGTTTTTTTCCAACGATCCAAACTTCAGGATCGAATAATGGGCTTTGGGAATAAAAAAAAAAAAAGAAACGAATTTCGTTGCATTCCAACGATGCCAACTTCAACGTCATCGAAGAATTCAAACATTTGAAAGCGACTTCGGAACTCAATGAAATTACCAAGTCCACTGCGTGCAATCTAAACGCAGTCAAGTGCCGGAGCTGTTTTCTTCGGCATGAATCAAGAGTAATGCTCACATGTATACCGTTTGGTATGTACATGAGTGTACGATATGCGTATCGCGGCTAAAATCACGTGTCACTATTCGCGATCCACTATAGCTCGGCAAGATTTATGCAGTGATTAAAGCATGTGCGACAACACGTACGTAGATACGAGGTCATTCTGAGCAAGTGACTACACTTTTTGTTCAATTATTCAAAACAATAATTAACGAATCAAAACTCTGGGATACTTCCCTCGAAATTGTTGATGAACAAATTTTCGGGTCAAAATGATTTTTTCACTCATAAGGGCTGAGATATATTTTTTTACGATCTAGAATAAGGAAATTTCGAATTTCTACGTCGAGGAACGCTTGATACCGAAAATTTCAATTTATTTTATTTATTTTTTGTTTTTATTACGTTTTTTTTTTGTCTGCGTCGGTTTTGGGACGAAAAAATTTCCGGAACTATAGCAAAATACTATTCGATGACACGGCGTTTTGCCGCGCACCTCACGAAAGCATAAACACCTCGTGGCCGTCGTCATACGTACTTTTCACCAACTATGACGTCAACATCCATCGGTACGTCACGACAAACGCTGGCATGATGTTTTTCCACACACTCAGCCGACACTATTCATTTTTACTTTGTCTCGGCTTTTGCTTCATATTCCGTAACGTGTTAACGATGGAATGTAACGAGAAATATTGATTTTTATTGACAATTTGTTTTATTTTTTAAATTATCGACATTTTTCGAGCTGATCAATTTTCCGGACCCAAAAACTGATCGTTTTATCGTCTCAATTTAATTCTGAATATCAATAATGCGCTTTGACTAAGGAAAAAATAAAGTTGAAGTTTGCATCGTGCCAATGCAACGATATATTCTTTTTTTTCTTTACCAAAGTTCATTATTTTCATGCAGAATTAAATTGTGATGATAAAACGTTCGGTTTTTGCTCCGCGAAAATATGTTGACTCGAAAAATTAAGATCATTTTGGAAATTGAATAAATGCTCGATAAAAACCAATATTTTTCGTTGCATTCCGACGTTACGAACTTCTGCATTATAGGAAAACAACGAAATTCTTTTTTTTTCTTGACAACATCTCACGATTCTTTGTCAATATTTATTTGAGATAATAAAACTATCTCCTTTACGATCCAAAGACGAAATCTACACGAGCGAACGTCAGTGTCATTTCTATGAGAATAATTGAAAGTTTTTTCCGATTTTTTCGGAGACTTATGGCGTTTGAGGATTTTTGCATCATTGATAAATGGAACGACGAATTTTCCTACTAAAACTAACAAAAAATTCCATTTTTTATATTTTAGTGTGTGATTTTTCTGATCCACAGAGTTTTGATGGATAAAAATGCTGGAGCCCCATTTGTCTGCATTTCTTTATTTGCTCGTTGAAGCCGGATTTATCCCTCCGCGTATGGGCCGAAACTAAATGAAGAAAATTTAGCCTAAAATTCGAATAGCCATTCGAATGAACGAAGTTGAAGTTTGCATCGTTAGAATGCAACGAAATTCTGTGTTTTTCTTGAGCAAATCTAAAGATACTTATTCAATATTTAGTCGAGACAATAAAACGATTTTTTTGATTATTTTTCTTTTTACAAAAATGTCATGCTTTTTGAAATTTGACAAACAATTAATATAGAAAAAGTGTTTTTCTCAGGAGCTCAACGCTGCGAACTTCAGGTTCATTATTTGGAATGGGTATGTTTCGAAAGGCCACGACATTACCACCAGCTCGTTAATTAAGATGGTCCAGGGTCGTAGTCATTAAACGGAACTCACGGTCGGCTAGCATTTAGAGAATATCGCGACGAGTGACGGGACGGATGCGTAGTTTTTTTCTACGAAATCAATAAGAAACGACGACGAACGATATTGAAGAAGAAAAAAGGATGAGTCGTGGCCGTGGCAAAACTACGAAATCTGTTACATGCTTTTTTCTCGTCGATCCGTAAAAGCCTCAACTCGTTGTAAAGAAAAATGTATTTTTACCAACATGACGGCATGGGATTCGCGTTTTTCGCAGACTCGAAATGCCTCGAGAAGCAAAAGTCGAATGAATTTCATTATGAAACGTATTCACCGTTACAATCGATCCCAGCATCGAAAAAAAACCTTTTTTTTTTCATTTTAAAGAAGCGAGTGAGAAAAAAATGTTTGCGAAGAGGACGAGTACACAAAGCAAGGTCAACTGCCGGCTTTCGCCGCCGAGGCTCTGCTAAAATATATCCATCTCAATTATTCAACCTCGGCTAAAGTCATATTTCTCTCATTCCAAATTCCAAAATCGGCAAACCTCCTTTTTACGACAAATATTTACTTTTGCGATAAAAAAAAAATCGTCTGATTACTTTTACCACCTTTCACCAAAATACATCGAACATCCACATCGAAATTTGTTTATCACAACTCAAATTACGTGCATTAATGAATAATACATCAATTTTAATTAACGGTTTATAAATAGAACGAAAAATTGTGTTTGAGTTTGCATCATTGGAATGCAACGAAATTCTGTTTTTTCTTGAGCAGAGCTCGTTAGTTTTTTCCAATATTCGGTCTGGAAAATAAAACAATCCTCTCATGCATCCTAAAAACTCAAAAGACGCGAAAAATAGCCATAATTTCGAAAATTCAATAAATTATTTATCGAAAAGCATTTTTCGTTGAATCTCAACGTTGCAAACTTCGCAATCGTATTTTTCGTTGGACCCCAACGCAGGAACCTTCAGTGTCATGGCACAAATATGACTTTTCGTAGAAAAAAAAAAAAATCCACTTTCGTCGAAGAAAGTTCATTGTTGTTCGTCTTTGTCGAGTACCGCGACGATAAAGATTGTGGAGATGTGTCCTATTCGAAAAAATGTTGGCTCTGACTCAAAGAGATCTACGGAGCCAGCCTGTTTCCAGTTTCGGCCTAGCTACAGTCTACAGTTCGAGAAATATGTTGTGGCAGGTCTGCCGATCCTTCTGGTGTTGTTATGGGAAGCGCTCGGATACGAGTCTTTGAAATTCATGACCTTGAAGTTCGCGACGTTGGGCTCCAACGAAAAAAAAAAAATTTCCTTTATTTTTTGTTCAATTTAAAAATCACGACAATTTTAGTATCGATTTTGTCTTTGGATTAAAAAAAAAGACGATGTTGAAGTTTTCATCGTGAGAATGTAACGAAATTCTGTTTCGTTCTTCACCAAAGCCCATTATTTATATCCAGAATGGAATTGTGATTGTAAAACGATCGGTTTTTCGCCCCAGAAAAATATATCGGCTCGAAAAATCGTTTGATCGTTTGAAAAATTGATAATAAAATCGATTGAAAAAAAATTATTAATAAAAATCGATATTTATCGTTGCATTCTAACGTTGCAAATTTCAGCATCATAAGAAAAGATGGTTTTTTGTCTTGACTGAATATTGAATAAGAATCGTGAGAGCTGGTTAAGAAAAAACAAAATTTCGTTGCATTCCAACGATGCAAATTTCAACATCGTTGAAATTCGATGCGGAAGGAATAAAAATAAAAAGTATAAAAATGGAGCGAAATTGACAGGCGGACGAATGGGCAATTGTTTCGTCAATAACAGTGTTCTTGATATTGAGACGCCGTGAAGAAGATTTTTATGGGTATAGAAGGAAAAGCCTGCGGGGAGGAGACACAAACGGGTTATCAGCAAGGTCGAAAGAACTGTGTCGCCATCCTTCGCTGCGACTACAAGCGCCGATCGGCCAACGCTAAACTCAAATCGACTTATCAGTCGAATATTTTTTATAATGTCAACTTCACGGGTCCGGATTTCTGTCCCTAGAGCCGGAGGTTTCCGATGTAGAAAAAAAAACCATTATTTGGGGTTGGGAAAGGTTTTTAACCTTCCGTGGTCGCCAGGGGTCAAATTAACCCCGAGCGTAATTTTGAGCTAGAATTACTACGAGCTATTGGGGCTCGAGAAGCTTGGCCCCGGCCGCTCCAACGATATTGCGGTTTGCTAGAAATTTTTATTTCATTTTATACACGTTTCTTTTTTGCTGATTTTTTTTCGACATTTTGAAAATTGGATTAAAAAAATTTTCTCGATATTCTTGTTTGGAAAGGTTCGAAGTAATCTCCTGAATTTGTATGGCTCGTTCGGAGCGAACCTGGCTACGCGGCGAGCGTTCAAACATGGCAGGTATCATTCCGCCCCCATGTAACTAGCGCGTCATTTCCAGAACGTGCGACGACCACGGAGGGTTAAACTAACAGAGCATCAAATTTTGGTCACTAAGAACCATCATGGCGGTAAAAGTTTCAGCCGTTCGGGACGCGTTTCTATGGCGAGCAGTAAGGAAGATCCGCAGCAAAATATTGACCTAAAAATAAATAGATGAACGATCGCTTACCTCACGATCTAGCGGGGAAATTGATCACAATTATTGCCCCGAAGGGCCACGATTCTTTCTCGTGCTCGCGGAGTTCCCCTCCCCTTGGACACACGACTTTCTCCGCTTTGAACTTGAACTCGTAACGATTCAACGATACGGAGCTTGTGCGTCGGTCATTGGCAAACAAGACGCGCGAAGGCCCTCGCACGACAAGTGAATAAAAAACAACTCAATGGAATGAGGAAAGGGTGGGGAAGGATATAGCATGTTCATTTTTCATTTCCGTTTTCCAGGGGAATCACTGGGATGACTTCAAATATTGCACGAGACTATGAAAACCGCTCAATTTCGTAGCACACAAAATCAATGCCGCTCAAAACGTCATCGTCTCATTTTTCCTTCGTAGACTGACACAAACACGTACGAATATCCACACAGAGCCGAGATACGAATCATGGCTGATTAAAAAGCTCGATCGAACGTGCGCCGCTAACGTACGATCATTCAGCGATCTAACAAAAAACCGAGAGACTCACCCGACAATGTCGAGGGATTAAGTGACCACACATTTCTCAATATTTATCGAGGCGTTTTACATTCCGACCACTCATTCCGTGTAATCAATCGACAAAATCCAAGTTTTCTCTCGACTCTTACACCCAACACTCGTTCACTATTTTTCATTGACTTTTTCGTCACTGAATCATTTTTTTATCGATCGCAATTATTTATTATTCACTAAAAATCGTCGTACACGTACTTTCTCTTGGTTTCCTTTTCCAATCGGTTTTGCTATTCATTTTCATTTGCATTCGATATCACGTATTTGTTTTCGCACTTTTATTTTTCGATATTTCACCGCGGAGGTCAGTCACTGCTTTATTTTTCGAGCTACACACTTCGATTTCAAACGTTCGTAGTCAATGACACGGGGTTACTGTATTCATTGTTTTTTGTTTTCGTCACGTTGCGCTGATTAGCATCGGACGCTTAGTCCGTCGACGACACAGTCCCGGACAAATCGTTCGAGCACGACGCTTGCTGTACGACTGAAGCGAAACAGCATACTCGAACGAAGCGTTACAGCTCGCACGTACTACGCCAGAGACCCCGGTGGTACTAAACACTCGTGCGTCTCCCTGATCGACTCTTACGTCGTGCGTTGTTTATAATTGAAGATAATAATATGCACGCAATACATGAGCCATATTCTGCTCGCGACGACACGCCAAAAGGATTATCGCACTTCGGGATATTCGTCACCATTAATACAAGTTTTTATTTCGTACGTCTTTATTCCTCTCGATATATTTTTAGTTTCGTTATTTTCCTTTGACCCAAACAAATCGTCGAATTTTTCTGCGTACATTGAGAGTCATTGAGCTAACCCGAGTGTTGTAATTACCGTTACAATTACCGTAAGCCGCAGGAACGTGAGAACAAATAGAAACTTCGTTTTCATGACTAATGATCGTGGCTTCTTCTAACACTAACTTGAGCGAATAATCACGTACACGTACACGCGACAATTAATACGTGACTCTTGAAAATTCAAACGATTCGTAAAGTTCTGAATGAAATTCAACTTGCACGAATCTCGTACGAATTATCAGCAGAAAATAAAACAAAAATTAAATTTCGTTTTTGTTGTCGCACTAATCCGTCGAATCTCGTTGTAAAAATCGGCAAAGCAATCTTTGAGCTCGAAGTGCCATAATGTTTGGCAAAAAAACTTTACGTATTTGTTTGTTCAAAATAAATCAATAAAATTTTGGGACTCATGGAGAATCGTGACAAAGTTCGCACGAGAGTTTTGTCTCTGGGCTTCGAGAAACATTCACGAGAAATGCCTTTTTCGTGACTCCAAAAATAAATGCTATCTTTAAAGAGGATTTTTCGGAGCTGAGAGGTCGACGGAGTGCTTTCGCTTTAAAAGTTGGTCGCAGCAGCACAGTTCGTGTTACGTTTTTTTGTAATTGAATATTTATTAAAAATCTTCAAATCGTTGTGCCAATTTTGGGAAAAAAAATATTCACATGATCGTACACACACGACAAAAGTCAAATATGAGTGGATAAACTTAAAAATACATGGGACTGTATTGGCGGCTGAGGCGAGCGGCAATGCGCACACGCCGCCGCCCGCGACTCTGACACCTTTGATCCCTAACGTGATTAAAGTTACTTTCGGCGCGAACGCGGTGACGTCGGAAATTGCAATAGTTGCATCGCTTGTTTTCAAAGTTTAGCTGTTCTTTTTCTTCTGTCTTTTTATTGTTCGTTCGTAGGATATTCGTAAATATTATGGTACAAACTGCTGGGTATATATGGTATCAGGCGGTAGAAATATTATTAAGATGACGAAAAAAGTGATTGAAGCCGAGTTGGATTTTTTAAAGATTTTTTAAGAAAGATTCGGAGCAATTTTTGTGCGAAGCAAAAATTTGTGCAATTTTTTTAAGTTTCGCTTGTTCGAAAGAAACTCTGAAGCTTATCGCGATTTCATAGTAGTCGCCGGTGATGTGACTGAATAAAAAATAGTTTTTTGATGACTCACCACTTGCCGGTAAGATACCGACAGTCGGTAATTCTTGTTCAGTTCCGTTTGGGTCCGTCTCCCAAGCGCCAGAGTGAAAGCATTCAACGCTTCGATGCGAGCAGGCGGCTGTTGGCTCGAGTTGTTGGGGGTCCTAGAAAAACGAGCATGTTTTCCTTCAATACAATCACTTCGCTGACGTTATCAGATTCTGAACACTCACAGGCTTTCAGTAACAAAACAAAAATTCTCAAAAGTACTCACGTTTTTGTTGTGTATTGGGGGAAATAAAACGAAACACGGATATTTCACGGCGCACTATTTGAAAGCAGCTATCCACGCTGCAACCGGCGAAACAGCTGATCGTGCGTAAGATTCGAAGGGAACGTGAAAGTGGGGAAAAAAGGGAAACAAGTTAAAATCCGATGCTGGTCGAACGAATGAGAAACGAGAAGCAGTTCCTGGTGCAAGTCAGAATTGTCATACGAACAGTTGGGGCATCCTTCTCGGCCAAGGACATCTCGGAAAAATGAGTAAGTACCGACGCATTTGACCAGTATTTTCAATTTCATACGTCACCGAAATAATTATAAAAAAAAGTGTAGCATGACGATTAATGAGATTATAGGCGTTTATAAATCATTAGAAAACTTCATGAGTAATATTCTGATTCAGAAAATTAACATTTTTTTCAAATTATTCTCACTCTTATTGTGCATAGAAAATATTAAATAAAATGATTTGTTCTTCGAGTGCAAACGGTCAAGGGGAACCAGATGCTTAATGCATTGCTCCAACTTTTCCAGGATTCCGATATCGTTTAACGTCGTTAATATCTTAAAACGTTCAAATATCACAGGTCCGAATTCTCGAGTCATTTATTCGACGATTATTTTTTATTCGCAAATAACTTCGAGGCCAAAAATGCAAATTATTTATTGACGGTAGAAAAAAAAAACTGCGAAATGAATTTAAGGTTCGTCGAAAGTTTCGAGATTTTGAAGAGGATCGGATTCGGAAACTACGCGATCGATATTACGAAAAATAGAAGTTTCAGTCAATATAAAAAAAGAGAAACATCGAATATTTATTTTTCTACGAAATATATTTACGTAAAAATGCAAGTTCGTTTGGACGTGCCGAGATTTTGCGAATAAAATTGTATAGCTGATGTAATAGCATTAAAAATCGAAAAGATCGATTGATCATTGAAAATAATGAAATTCAAAGATGGACTCCCACTCTGAAGAGCAGAGGTGAGGTCATACACCCACCTGTAGTGTTACGCTCGTCGATTCTTTTTCCATAGCTCCGACTCCATAATGTTCACTGCCTCCGTTACTTTTATTTTATTTTTCTTATTCCTTTTTCTTCGCGTTCATGCTGCTCGTAGTGGCAGCGGGAATCTTAGCAGAGTGTGAGGCCGACTTCCGGTTGGTGCGAGTCTACGCGCGTATTAACACTTGTCTCTTGCAGCATTTCGACCGTCAGCGACGATGGCGAGAGGAGGAACGATCATAGTCGTCGTTGGCTGGTCCCTAATCTTCAATTTAATCGGCATCCTTGCTGTCCAGGATCATAAACTTGATCCTTCCGATAAATATAATTCCATCGATCTTCCAAACAATCATCTCAAATATTACTTTCATAACTTTCCTCAAATCGCTCGAGAGTGCCGAAACGATTCATCGTGTCCATATAAGGTAAATAAACGGTAGTTTTCTACAACATTACCATTCCTCCCAATGATTCATTCATTTTACGCGTGGATTCGATTTTTATTCATGTTATTATTCATATTATTTATTTATTAAGTTAGAAATATTATTATGAATTATAATCTAATATTTTCTTTGTTTCATTGATATTATTGATTCATACTATTATTCATATTATTTATTTATTAATTTATAAATACTATTATGAATCATAATCTAATATTTTATTATTATTATGTTATATAGAAATTATAATATAAATTATAAATTATAAATATTATGATTTTATGAATAAATCAATAATAATGAATTAATAATAAACGATAAATAATTAGTTGAATTACAATCCATTTATTAATTATGAATGAATGAATAAATAATAATAAAGAATAAAAGACAAATCCACGCTCAAAATGAATATAAATTTTATTTATTTCCAAATTAATAAACAAATTATAATAATAACATAAATAACAAAAATAATATTAATAGTGATATATAAATTATTATTGCCAGTAGTAATAGTGAGCAATGAATTATTGATACGAGGATTGTTGTTATTTTTTTAATTGAAAAAAGTACGAGTAGGAAAAGTATTTTTTGTTGGACCCCATCGTAGGGAACTTCTGTGTCGTACGATTCTCGAACGTTATGGCGATTGAAAGTTTTAAATTTAATTGGTTTTTCCGTTGACGAATTTTGGAATTTTTAATCATTCGGATGAAACTTTTGTTTAACGTTGAGAAAACGTTTGTAAAAATTCTTGAAACGATCGTCGCTGCTTGAAAAATTAATTTTTGGGTTGTTTTGTTTTTCTTCTCGATAGAATGAGACCGACGGAAATGCGTGCTGGGGATACGAGGAGAATTGCAATGCAACAAATTCATTCTCCGTCTCTTACTGCCCCGGTGATCATAAGGGATGGGTCGCAACAAAGAAAGCTCAAGTTGAAACTTTCTACGCCCAGGGTGACTTCGGTTACGTCAGGGACCAACGCAAGGAAATGATGATGCTGTGTGTGCCACTGTTTTTGGTAAAAGCATAAAAAATTAGAGAAAACTTTTTTTTTTCGACGAATAATTTCGAAATTTCGTGGACTTGCCAATTGATTTTTCTCCAAATCGAATAATTTGCATAATTCGAAAATTTCCCAACTATTTTCCAGGACGACTCGAGCTTCGAATGTACGGAACATTTGAGGTTCTGTCGGGGAAGGAATATATTCATTAACTTTACTGATCTGGCGCACAGAAATGAGCCCTTACGATACAAAATGGATATCCTTAAAGAAGGACAAATCGGAGGGTATTGCAAGTAAGAAACTGCTGCTGGAGCCATAACTTCGATATAAAGTTAACCCTAGAACGGTGACCCTATTTTTTTTACCGATAAACTGGGATCAAAATGACCCGAATTTAAAAAAATTCATATCTCCGGTAAAATTCAACGAAAAGAGTTCAAGTTGGACTCATTCTTTTCGTTTTTCAATGCGCGATCACGTGACCTTGGAGTAATTTTACTTAAAGCAGAGAAAATTATCAAAAATGTGGTAAAACGATAAAAAACGAGAGAACGAAGGGCGCGGGATTTAAAGTCGCCTGCGGGGTAGTTTTTGACCCCAGGCTACCGTTCTAGGGTTGAAAATTAAAGCGGAAACCGATTGAAACTGAACGAGAATTTAAAACTGTAGATTGGAGGAGCAGCGGCTAAGAGAGAACGCGGATCACATAAGCGCTCTCCAATCCTGGGGCCCGGAAGTACGAAACTTTCGTGCATTGTCACGAAGACCAATAGTCGATGGCGATTGTGACGTCGTCATAGAAAAACCCACGTACATAATGAAAATCGATGCCAGTAAGCAATTCGAACTTCATGAAACATAAAAATTCTCAAATTTCAAACCTTTTTCCTGCTCTCACTCGCAACAGCCGCAAACTTATCGAATTACTTGGTGCCGGAGTCGCGCAAGCTTAACCGATCCTGTCTGTTGCAGCAGTCAATTTGTATCACCATTTCTGCGACTTCTTCAATCTATACGCATCGGTCCACGTCAATTTATCGCATCCGAGCACATTCTCGACGGACAACCACATTCTAATATGGGAAAGTTACAGGTAA
Organism: Campopleginae sp. 14b; assembly: GCA_030522525.1. Lineage (NCBI taxonomy): Eukaryota > Metazoa > Arthropoda > Insecta > Hymenoptera > Ichneumonidae > Campopleginae sp. 14b. The sequence goes on from JAPYYS010000369.1 coordinate 172,835, forward strand.
AGTTTTATTAGGCAAATCAAAACTGAACAAAATTCTAAAAATCGCCTTACGGGGTTCAGGACTCATTTTTATTGCCCACAGCAGGAAAAGGGGAATAAAAAATATCATTTTTGAATTTTTCCGACTTTCGGCTTCCTCATAGAGAAAGCCATGTGGAGGTGAAATTTTTTTTCCATCTTTCAATGTCAATGTGCTCAAAATGTCCCAAAACATCGAAAAATCATGTCTAGAAAAAACTTCCACTAATTTCCGCAAATTTTCAGACTTATTGCTAATTTTTTTTTTTATTAATAGAGTATCATAATATTTTTTTGGACTTTATGTGAAAAAATGCTTTTCTGGCTCCTGTAGACGGTCACGAGCACAAGTACGATTGAAAATGACTGAAATTTTTTTTTTTCCATAAAAATTTAATGAGATTTAATGAGAATAATTTGACTTTTCGGTTCAGTTATCGTTCAGCGTTCGAGGACAGTTTCAAGGCATTCACAAAAAATCCTCTATGGGACCTGAAAACATTTCGCGGCAAAACAGTTTGCTTCAAAAATTTGGTCCTGCCGCTGCTGCCTCGGATGATCTTCGGGCTCTATTATAACACGCCACTCGTAAGGCTCGTATGACACTGAAGTTCGCAACGTTGGGGCGCAACGAAAAATACTTTTTATTATCACAATTTGTTCAGTTGAAAAAAAAAAGAAAGAAATCATAAAAAATTTCGCATCGATTTTGTCAACAAATCTGAAAAAAAAAATCGCTTCATTGTCCTGATTAAATATTTAATAAAAATCATGAGCTCCGCTCGAGAAAAAAAAAGACTTTCGCTGCATTCCAACGATGAAAATTTCACCAACGCAGGCCCGTGCTCAAAAATTCCATTTTTTATCTCGTTTAATTATGAGCTACATAAAAACTTGATTTGCACAGATTTACGGTTGTGAAAAGAGCGGTTTGTTCAAAGCGTTCAGCGAGCATTTGTTACACCGTCTCCGGATTCCCCTGCACGTGAGAAAATCCCCGAAAATCCGAGTTACATTGCTCAGCAGAGATACGAGATACAGGAAAATTCTGAACGAGGACGAACTGGTCGACGCGCTCAAGCTGAATCCGGAGTATCGGGTCCAAAAAGTTAGTGAGCAAAAATTTTAATAAAATATGGAAAAAAAGCAAAATGAATATCAAGTTCCATTTGAATGAAATTTGATTCATAGATCATGGCATAAAATCCAGGAATTCGTTAACATTCAAAAATTTTATTTCACACCAAAAACTTGTATTATCGTTTTATTTATTTATTTATTTATTTTTTTTTTTTTTTTTTTTTCAGGTCGTTTACAACAGAGATATGAGTTTCAAGAAACAGCTCGAAATAACGAGAAACACCGATGTTTTTATTGGGATTCATGGAGCTGGACTGACCCACGCGATGTTTTTACCGGACTGGGCAGCTTTAGTCGAACTGTAAGATTTTTATGAATTATTATATTCCAAATTTCATCCAATAATGATCGTTCGATCTCACTGGCGAAGTTTCTTATCAGCCGAACACTTAATTATCAACAACAAAAGACAATTTGCATGATTGCGTCTTTCATGAATTGAAAATAACCGAAGAGAAAAAAGCCTGATATAATAAATAAGCCGCGCAGAGGTCCAAAACAAGACAAATCACGAGGAACAGCAGCAAAGAATTTCAAGAAAACGATAAAAGTTCGTTGGCAGCCCTGAAAAATAGAAATAGACAAAATACGACGAATCGGTCAATTTTTAACATTATTTCTACTCTCATGCTCATTTTCCCATCAGTTAATTTCATCCAATTCGCAATTGACACGATTAGCTCAGTAATTAATTACAATTAGTTCAATAATTTTTTAGAATTGGTCAAGTAATTAATTATAATTTAAGTAATTAATTAATTAATAAATTAATTGTACAGATACAATTGTGAAGATGCGAGTTGCTACAAAGACCTGGCGAGGCTACGTGGCGTCAAATATTTCACTTGGGAGAACAATGAGAAATTACTTCAGCAAGATCCGGTAAGAAAAAAAAAATATGAATTAATTAATTAATTGGGCGTGATAAGTAGAAATTCATTTGGATCTTTATTGCTTGGGCTTCAAGGGAACGCATCCGGATGGAGGTGCACACGCGAAATTCACAAACTACAGTTTCGACGTGGACGAGTTCCTCAAAATAGTTGCAAAAGCTGCCAAGTACGTCAAATATAACAAAGAGTTTCGTCACTTCGTTGATAGCCCAATAAATAATTTTAACGCGAGTATAGAAACCAAAGTGCCTGATCAACTTCTAAACAAAGACGAACTCTGACTTTTTTGTCGTTGAAAATAAAGTAATGAATCTTCCTCCATGCACCGTCGGCTCAAATTTGCCGATACAATGAAATAATAGCCGCGCAAGTGATTCAAAGCATTCCCGAATGATCAATAATTCAATTTTCGGAACGCAGCCGAATTTTTTCTTCCCAAGTCCCTCGGTCAAGGAAAATTGATCCATTTTGTTCCTGAGGAGACGAAAAGACGAAGGAATCGATTTTTGTACCTTCGGATTGCGGGAAAAATTATAAAACATTGGCAGTCTTATCGCAATGGCAAATATTCCTTCTTATTGGAACGATGCGAAAGTCGAATGTGCTCATTATTGTAAGATAGAAAATTGCATTTATCATTTTTTCATAAATTTTTATAACTTTTGGTCATTTTTTTTGAAAGACTTTTTTTTTCTAAAAATTGTTCTACCCGGGGGCTAACGAATGACCGGAAGGACGAGGCAGGTGGTTAAAATTCAAGGAAAATTTCAAAGGGTTTAACGTCAAAGGCATTTTGAAGAAATTGCATTATTTATTTTCTCATAAACGGTGCTTTGACGTCTGGTCAACGAGTAACCTTGAGATCTCGTCAAATTCCATTTCAATTAAGAAGAAAAAACGTAAAAACGATGTTTTTCGATTTTTTATAACATTGCGAACTTCACTGAAGATTTTTTTGTGTATATTTACAAATGTGTATAAAGGTGTAATAGTTGAATAAATGTTGCGAGAAAACTATCCTTATTTATGGTAAAAATTGTTGCGTTTGTAATTGAAATTTAATATTATAAATGATTTTCCACGAAAAAAGTCGAATCGGAAACTTTTCGTTCGTTCGAAATTACCGGCCGTAGGGAAACTGAAAAGTTCGATAAATGAAAAAGATTTTATTGGAAAATAGGAGAGTGATCAATTGGGAATTGGAATTTACAATTTCAATTGAACTTTGTGTCGATAAAGAACGAGAATTACGGATATACAGGAAGCCATGTAAGCCAAGATAATTTGTAGAGCTCTGGTAGTGTCAGCGTAAAGAGTTTTGACAGACATATTGACAGCACCGGTGAGTACATTAGCGAGAAGAAAAAATGCCAGTCCGTTATAATTGACAGCCTCGAAAATTTCGAGAGTCCTTATTTGCATTGTTTCTTTATTGTCAAGGTCATCGAGCTCGAAACCAACGCGTTTTTTCTTTTTCCCACGGTCATCCTTCTTTCCTGCGCTGCTGGTTTGTGCAGTGTCGATTCCAATGTTGGCAATGATGTCTGTTTTGATTTCGACGAGTAGCAGCAACGTCAAGAGCGTGCAACTCAAGGTGACGATCCAGAAACAATATCCAGCGTTCGCGAGACGTCTCGATACGCGGAAGTAATTATCACAAATGAGAGTCGCTGCGCAAGCTTGAACCGCGATCAGCGACAACTTGACGCAGAGTATCATGGAGTCGGTGTATTCGAATTCGACGGGACGACCGAAAATAGTCAAGTTGACGGAGTAACGGTCGTTGCTGGAGAGTTTGGCGCGTTTTTCATGATTTTTGTACGTCGAGTGAATGAGCCGACCGATGGTAATGGCAATAAGATAGAGCCCAACGTAGCCGGGCACCGAACTGAGACCCTCGCGATTCGCCGAGACAAAATCGTTTCTCGGTGAATCTCCGAGAACCCAATATTTCAAGCCTCCCACGCTGAGTGCGTATTCGTGCATAGAGATAATGGAAATGCCCAAGAGCAGGGAATAGCGTAAATTTGCTATTGAGGATATTGTACTCGTTAACATTTTGACGAAGGCCAACGTTACGAAGAAATTCCAATGGAGACCGTACTCGGTGACGTGGGTTTGATAAGACGAAAATTCAACGGCGAGAAATCGTCCAAAACCGAGAATCAACAATGGCGCTGAATTTTTAACACAAGCTTTAGAATTGATGGTCATTTTTTGGAGAACCGATCGGGCTCTGGTTTCCTCGATGTTCCGAGACTCCGGAGCTACAAGAGCATTCGCTACGACGAACAGTCCAACACCGGTATCCATCAGACTGTAACCGTAGATTTCGGTCTTGGCAAATTTGCGCGGGAAACTTTGAAAATCAACCGCCAAAATACTGACAGCAGTTATGACGTTTGTGAGCGCGCGAAAATTTGTCACGAACGGTCTCCTGCCCGTCCCGGAGCGGATCAACTTTTTTGACGATATTTCATTCCGCATTATGAAAATCGTCACATTTACGATCGATATCGTTATCATCGCCACACTTACGTGCACCACGAATTCCGACCATACCGTACAACACAAAACACAAGGCACTATGCTCAGACTAAATTGCACTAAAGTTCGGAAATTTTTATCCAAACGATTTCCAACGAGCGCTAAAGTCGATGCGGTCAAGAAAATACTGCACACATTTGGAAGTATCGCCATGAGAACCTCCTGCGATGAACTCCCGCCATGATTCGAAACGAATTCCTCCTGTTCCCGCCGGTAGCGTTCGTTCGCGTCTGACGTCATCTAGACACGATCGCCGGCGATCATGCGGAGCCCAGTGTCAACAAACAATAGTCGCCGAATCTCGTTCTCTATCTGCACGATAATATCCACGACTTATTTCACTGATAAACGAAAATCTTTCAACACGTAGTCGAATTTAAACAGCTGGCAAACTATTTTAAGGGAACCTGCTTATCAAACTCTATTTTATTCCTTTTGGCGCGTTAAATCGTTTCCAATTAACAAGTTTCGTTGTATTGGAGCTCCTTCCCTTCGCTATATTACCAAACACTGACAGCAAAACCGATGAGGGTAGGCTTTCTGGCAGATGGGCATGTCACGTCATCGGAGGATCTGCATTACCTTCGTGAAGCTAGGCATTCAAGCGGACCCTTGTGAGCATTATATTCACAGATTCACCGTCAGTTGCTTTATTTATTTATGTTTATTTTATTATAAACAAAGTTCTATCCATCATAAACAAAGCTGCGTTTATTATAAACAAATAATATTAACCATAAACGAATAATATATTTTCGTGGTATAACAAAAATCAATTATAATTGATTAACTAGCTTCTGTGCGAATAATTAATTTATGACTGGATAGAGCGAAACTACGATGAACCACGAGACTCGAATCTTCTTGAGGAAGCAAGAGAGTAATATACAGAACCTGAAATTCCTCATAACTCGAAATACTATGCCTGCTGCCAGAATCGTGTGTTTACCGTATGATATGATCGTACGTAACGGGAGTTGATTAATTAATTTATGATCGAAATCGGGGACGCAGCTGCCGGTTGAAATCGCGTTCCAAACGATTATTCTTCCACTATTTTGTCAAGTGTCCCAAAGTGATGACAAGCTGGAAAAGGGATGGTCACACACGATTCGTGTCGTGAATTTTCCAGTGATATGCCGCAGGAGGTCTCGGTAATACTTCAAAACTACTCGAAGCCTTACCATCGATTGGCTAATGTCAATTTATCCTCCAACAATGGAAAAAACTAGATAATGACGTTGCAAATCAAAATTGGTTAATTAGCTCGCCCGAAAAAATTAAAAACCAGCTAAAATGACTCTTTCTATTGTATCCCATTTTTTCTAAACTCGCCTAACTTTTTCCGCTGATCATGATTTTGGTATCAAACATTTTGAAAAACTGAAAATTCACCTGCAAATTTGCTGATGATTTTTTATTTACTTTTTTTTCAAATATTTTTTTTCACAACTTTTGAGTGAAACCTGATTCGAGTATCATCGTTATTATGTTCTCCAACTACTGTACGGAGAAAGAAAAAATCAATAAAAAATATTTTGTTATTGCAGCACTTGCCATTCCGTTTTTGGAAAAAAAAAACGAATTGAGGCCATTACAACTACAAAAGACACCAAATGTTCTGAAATTTGAGGAATATATGAATTTTTTAATAAACTATTATGCACAAAGTTCAGGGTACAGGCCAAAAAAATTAACGCAGGACGATAACCGATCACTGGTATATTTTGTACCATGCCCCGAAGCTTAGAAACATCCAATCATTTTGTATTAATTTTAAAATGTTTCCTTCTTTGTATGTTAAAAGTTTCGTCGATATTTTCGCTCAAATGACCATGAATTTCTCGGAGGGGTTTCCCGAGAAGGATCAAGAAGGGTCCGACCAGGCAAGAAATATAAATAGATTCATGTGTAAACAGCTTATAATGATAATAATCAACCGAGTCCAAAAAATTCTTTCGATCTAACAATTTATAGATAATTTTCTAGAGTTGAAAATTTTAGGTTTTAATAAAATCACATAAAATAAACATGGAAAAAGAACAGGAAATAAAAAAATGGTCTACTAGAATCGCTACTTTCGGCGATATATTGATTTCGGCCGTAAGACCACGGACCTTTATATCGCCGCTAATGTTAGGTCTTTCATCCATGCTGCATAGGAAGCTCGCACCACAGTGGCTCATAGACTCACGCGCATTATTAGGCTTGTGTGCAACATATAAAGAAACAAACCATTTGGAGGCGTCAACTGCCTCAGCGTCAAAAATTGCTAAAATGCATTTCTGCCAATAATCGCGTTTACAGGCATTAGCATCTCATTTTTATAATGCTGATGCGGACCTAAAAGATGTAGCACAAAGTGGTAATGAAATAATTGCCGCAATTTATGCAGCAAAAGGAGCAAGTGCCAGTCTCAAAGAGTTGCCTTTCTTGCATTTCCAAAAATCAACTTTTAAAAGAACGTCGAAACTTGAAACTCTGCAGCCAACAGAAGCTGCTGGTAAACAACATTCACTTGGAGTTTACCATCAGCTTCAGGGATGGCTTGGAAATGCAATTGATGCAACAAAGTCGGCCTGGCAATCATCCGCAAGCGGCTTAGTGCCAGTTGTAAGCAGCGTAGCCTTCACTCCAGAGGAATCAATGTAAATGATTACATGCAAATGTACAACTGGTTGTAAGGCTGCTTGCGGATTTCGCAAACATGGATTGCGCTGTTCAAGTTTATGTGTAAACTGCCTGGGTGAAAGGCGATGCACGAATGGAGATTGGAATATACTTGACATTAGATAAAATATTGAAGAATTCGATTGTAACGAGGATCATTTTAAGACGGATGCGAAAGTAGAATGCGAGCTTGCAGAGAACGGGTGAGAGAAAAGACGAAAAAATTGCCGGTTCGACAAAAAGGAGTAGACTTAAAAGCGTTAAATGAATTTTAAATGTGATTGTAACGTTCGTGAAATAAGCATGTTGTAAAAACTTCTGAATATTGTATGTTTAATGCGAAATTCTCCAATATTAGAAGGAGACTACGATTCGAGCTGGAAACCGGAAATAGAGACACAGCAGGCTCGAGAACCCGGAAAAAAATGATGTGAATAAGTTGAAGAGACGAATCGATCGCAATGAATGATATTTATTTAATTGACTCTAGAACGGTGATCTCGGGCGCAAAATTACGGTCATTTATGACCCTCAGGTGACCAGAATAGGTGAAAAAAATGGTTATCGTCTGGGGTTAAAGCTCGTGGCGTTGAATATCGAAGTTAACATTTTATTATTAACATATCATCGGTAGCAGCAGTAAAACTGAAGGATTCAAATAATTTTGCGTCTCTTGGAATAAAAAAAAGTCTATGGAGTTTAAATGATATTCCTCCGCGCCATTAGCCACACGTCGGAGTATCCCAACAGGCTTCGATCACTGCGAACTTTCGGAGCATCACTTTTAGAGCAGATAAGGGAAAAGAGAAACGTCTTGGAAGTCATCAAGTTCATATCCAAATTCACTGTCTGATTCGGTGGCAAAAATTCTGCAACATAAATATCCCAACTCATAGTAGTCTTAAATGATGAAATTGCGATGAAAGGCAGATGTTGCGACATAATACACAAGTTCAACGAACCAAGCAACTTGTTCCGGTCCTGTGTCCGCACGAAATAGGTGGATTAGTCCCTGGACAATTGAGTGGTTCAACCTGGAATCGAGAGATTAGTCAGAACCGAACATTTTAGCTGTACCTTTCGTGAATATAAATAAATTAATCAATTACAGACCTGCAATGTTCTTTGTAAGCAGAATTTCTGAAACAGGTGATAAAATAAAGGGCGGCAGTTGAGTCAAGTGCTGATGAGAATATTTGTCAACATAGACCCTCGTGATCACACGAGGGTGAAATTACCCGAGCCATTTTAAGACGCTTTTCGCGTCGCCATAATCGTTCCGAACGAGTCATGAAAAATCAGGAGGTTACTTCTAAACTTTCCGAACAAGAATATCAAGGAACCAAATTTCTATCCAATTTTCAAAATCGCGAAAAAGAAATCAAGAAAGAAAAACCATGTAAAATGAAATAAAAATTTGGACCACCATCAGATCGATTCCATAGTTAATTCGCCGACATACAGACATTTACCAAAGACTCCAAATTTCAACATAATTTTTTGCTCCTGTAACAGACACTCGAAACGTTTGCCAAGAAAATACAAAAAATCTACAAAATTGTGTTATCCTTCAGAAATCCGAAATCAATCCGATACTGATGCAATACTGAAAATTCAATTTTGTCCAAAATACGTCGATATTTTACTGAATACGGCTAAAGCAACATTTTCGGATAATTTCAAAACTTTCGTAATTTTAACGATATTTTTCATTTCTAAGGGACCAATCAGTGAAGTTCACGATTGAAATCTATTCTATATATTGAATATTCGTTGCAGCAATGACACCTTTTTGTGATTGAAAAAAAAAAAAAACGTTCAATTGACCGTGTCCAACGAAATATCGATCTTTTCCAACAAAATTCTCGTTTCAATTGAGTCGTGTAGGAAGAAAAAGAAGATTAAAGCAGCAGCTTACGACGCAGTCCATAGCTTTGAAGTGTGGACAAACTTCACGAGGTTCAGGTCCCGGACATTCGTAATTTTTCTACAATATAAAACACCCCATTAAAAAAATAAACAATCAACGAGTACGCACCAGTAAAAAAAAAACTCAATCCACCTCTGCATCCTTTACCAAGCTCTGGCAGCAGTTGACGACGAGTAAAATAGTGAATAACAAGGATAACAAGTGAAACTTCATGATGAAGCTAGGCAAGAACTCTTTCGATTCCTCGTCACACCAGAAGCCGGGTTATATAGGAGGGCTTCCTGTCATAATTCAACGTGAGAGGTATATCACTTGCGTAATGTATATCACTTGCTCGTGATGTGATAGATTTCATAGTCACAGCCGTAAGTTATGGGAATAATCACTATTTACGACCCTGTATATTTACGACCCCGAATGACTTATGATTCATTCATTTTTAGTAAGGAATTGAGCAACGGTTCGGAGCTTTTCGATTCCAAATTACACAACTATTTGTAGATATTGAAATAAACGAACAATTTGGCGGGTTGCGAATCAAAATGGCTTCGTGAGTTCGCCCGCAAAAAAATTAAAAACCAGCTAAAATGACCGTTTCTATTGCAACCGATTGTTAATTGAAAAATGCATGTACAACTTCTAAAATCTCGGAATATATGCCCCTCGGTACATTAAACAAGTGCGCAAAATCTGAGCTCGATTGGATGAATAGTTTCTGAGAAAAACTATTTTTTGTTATTGAAAAACCGACCTTTTTTGCAAGGAACTTCTACACCGGGAGATTGTTATAGTGCAATAAATCAAAAACAAAATCGTTCCGAAAGAGTCAGACTATGTACACTCCAGGGTGAATCGATTTTTTGAAATTAAAGGAGTGAAAAACAGCTCCAAAAAATTGTACAATTTTTACTCATTAACAAATGAACTGTCATCGCGAACATTTAAGTTACAAAGTCAGAACTGGTATCATTCGAAAACGGTTAGGGACTGAAGGAATTGCATTCGGCAGGTAGAATAACTTTTAGCGATAATTATAATGATTCGTGTTTATTCATTGTCCATATTACGCCGAGGTGGATTAATTTCTCGAAGCGAAATGAAAAATTGGCTCGTCATCTCCATATTTTCAAGACAAACTCGTTTTTTTTTTCGATTTTTCGAGGATCCTCTTCGTGTCTTTCTTCGAGGACGCAGGATTTATTTTTGCACCCACTTTCAGGGGAGAAGTAACGTTCTTATACATCAAGGAGGATACAGGCTGAACCTTTGGCCATTTTGTGCTATTTTATCTGACGAATGGCATCGGATGGGGGCGCGGCGTTCCAACAGCTTAAGCGGGCTCCTGGAAGGTAATTACATTTAATATTAACGTTAATATTTCATTGTATATTAATATCATTATATATTATTAATTATATTATATTAATTAATACATTAATTTATTCGTTGAGTAATGCTATGTAATCTTATATAACTATAGAATAACTAATGAACTAATTAATTGATATATAAAATGGTATTATTTAGTTAATATAATAATTTATAAATAAATCATTAGTTATTTATAAATTTATGAATAAATTATAAATTTGACTCATTCTTTATATAAAATTCTATGATATCAATATATTATAAAATATTAATATTTCGAAGTGACGGATCAGTCGCTATTCAATGACTGTGAGTGCGAGAAAGACTGCTGCAATTTTCGAAATTCCGTGTTTTCAACACGATTTCAAAATTTGGAAAAAATAGAAACGACCCTGTCAGCGCTTTTTTCCCATCGTCCAGCCTAGACTGACTGAGTATTTTTCGCATTAGTAACACTACGTCGAAGAATTTTCATTTTGCAGATCACCTTAACGAGACAATATTAAGGCGGTCTGATAATTGGAGATTAACACTTCTTTTTTTTAATCTGGGTGAAATTTTCTGGACAAACAAATAGATAATTGGATTAAAAAACATTTGGAAAAGTTTTTCGATGAAATATGATTCGCGAATGGAGCCCGACAACCTTGGAGCCTCAAGCTCTTGAGTAATTAAGAAATAATGTCAATTTTTGTTCCGGGCATATCGAAAACCTGAGAACTCTGGAACAGAAAACTAAAATTTTCACAAACCTGAGCTCTCTTAGCACCTTTGCAAAATTTCTGAAACAGAACGGAAATGATTTAGTCATCGAACGATTGTCGGAGTACCTGTCGGGAACCGAAAGTTAAACGACGAACCTCGCAGTAAGAAGGATCACTCGATGAACAAGTTATAGGCGGGTTTATGTTCGTACATAGAATCCTTGAGGGCTGTGGTCGAGCCTGCAATTACAATCGCTGTCAAAAATAATACTGCAATTTCTATTTGTTGAAAAAATGAGTAGAAAATTGAATAAACGACAAACGCACCTGATTGCCTCTCAAAAACGCACAGTAACCCTAGAAAAGAGATTTTGTTAGTGAGGAAGAAATTTATTCAGTTTCCGAGAAATCAAAAGAGAAAAGCTTTTTGAGAATTTTAATTGTATTCCGCGCCTCCTCCGATAGATCCCACTGTAGTCCCCCCTCCCCTGCCCGAATCACCACACGTATTCAAAGCCCACCTAGGGACTTTTTTG
>JAPYYS010000371.1:0-58891 GCA_030522525.1 Campopleginae sp. 14b
TTCTTTCCCCCCCCCCCCCCCCCCCCCTATTTATTAATTTAAATATAACAATAAAACTGACCTATTTTCAAAGTATAAAAAAAAATAGACTGACAGTCCTGAAAAATGTGGTTCCGGTCACAAAAACTGAGCAGGCTGCTCCATTTTTTCGATCGAGTCAAATTCTTAAGAAAAAAAAGTTACACCATGTTCATGTCTCACGAGAGCGAACGACACAGCAGAGATTTGAATGAAATTGACATTTCGATAGGATACGAAAGAAAAATGATGCTGTCGTTCGATAAAAATATAAAAATGTTATTTTACAGATAATAAAAGGACTGAAGTACAATCAGGCGGTTGATTGGTGGTCATTCGGTGTTTTGCTTTACGAGATGCTAACCGGTCAATCACCATTTTCCGGATGTGACGAGGACGAGCTGTTCTGGAGCATATGTAACGAGAGGCCATTCATACCTCGATATCTCAGTCAAGAAGCAATGGACGTTTTGATTTGCCTTTTGGAAAAGGATGCTGGCAAAAGGCCACCCGCTCACGAAATATCAATGCATCCTTTCTTCCACGTAAGACTCTTCTTTCTCAACACTTTTTTCCCGAACCATTTTCACGTTCACCTGAAATATTGTGACCTCATTGAAGAATAACGAGTGTACACTATTTTGTCAATGTCATTCGTACATTTTTCGTACGAATTCAGTTTTTCGATCATTTTTTCTCCACATGATTATTTTTTTCATACATTTTCTCATTTAATAATCGCCATTAATTACGAATATTGAAATTACGGAATATATCTTTCGCCCAGAGCCACACGTACATCAAGTTTAAACGAATAATTGGAACATTCATTCCCAAAAATGTAATAATTATCATTTTTGAGCGAAATATTTTGTTTCCTTCGTTCTACCAAGTTTCCATAATTAAATATCCAGTAAAAAACTAAAAATAGGAACGGAATTTCGTGGATCGAAAAAAAATGGTAGATTGAAGGTTGAAAAATTAAATGAGACGTTAAAAAATGGAATTGACAAGAGGAAGAGATGGTTAATGATTGTTTCATTGAAATGTGGAATAAAAATGTGAATCTGCAGGCTCTCGCATGGGAGAGATTGGAGAGGAGACAGCTGGAGCCACCGTTCAAGCCAGCACTGGAGCACACACTTGACACGAGATACTTTGACACAGCTTTCACAGCAGAAAGGCCGAGACTGACTCCAGTCCCCGAACAAATATTGACGTCGATGGATCAAGGAGTATTTCGTGGTTTTTCATATACCAATCCAAACGCGACCGACTGATGTTGATTTGAAAAAAGCGGAGCCGGCAAACGGAGGGTCGCGTAAAAGTATCTCTCGGTTTGGTCGTGCAAAAACCAACGAAAAAAATTGTTTCGCCTGTGACGGGCTTTCCGCAGTATTTCCAGTAAATCTGGGGCCTTGCAATGCCAGCAATCGGTCGATCGACGAGCTGCCAACGTTTGGATTGGAACTCGCCGACCAGGACGATCGCGGGTTATTTTGTCATCGCTCGATTGCGTGCAAATCTTCATTTTTTAAGCTCGAAAATCGAGCTATCGAGAATTCACTGTAAACACGATTTTTCCAAATTTCTCCATCGAAAAAAAATCGATTCGAATTCAATCTTTTCTTTCGCATCAATCAGGACGAATGGTTCGTAAAGAGAAAAATAAAAATTGTAACATTTTAAATGAAGCTGCGACTTAATAATCGTTCACCAAAAATTTTAAGTCGTTCGTATTTATTTTTCTATCATCGGAATCAATTGACTTTTTGTTTCGTGTGCCACGAGCCGTGCGGCACGAAAGTTTAAGATGTAATATTTATTTTCATGCGTCCAGTTGATCGAATATTTTTTTTCCGAACCGTGATTGAAAAATCAAAATAAAAAAAAAATAATAATCGGTTTTTCACCGATATCGAAAAGAACACTGGAGCGTTAGCGAGTGAGGAATTTTGCCGAGATAAATATCGTCAAAAAAGAAGTCTTCGGCAATTCGATCGATTCGACTGTTCACAAAGTATGTAGATTTATCGAATTCGTGTTTCGGAAGCGTCCAACGAATTAAAACCTCGAAATTCTTCCGAAAAAAACAAGATTAAAAAAAAAACAAAAAACAAAAAAAATTGAGCAGGGGACAAAAGGCAGGATTCATATGAAGAAAAAAAAACTTTACAGAGACGTTATCACGCTCGGCGAGAACCGCAGATAAATGCTAAAATGTCGCGGTGAAAAATTAGCGTGCGACTAATCGTCGCAGTTATTTCAGGCTAACTAGCTTGGTAATCGTAGCTTTAGATTTTGCATTGTAAGACAAAAAACAACATGTGTAGATAAAAAAGAAAATAATTATACAAAAGTATCGTATACGTAACAAACAAAAAACCGAAATTACTCGTTATTTTTTTTACGACATCCACCGGACCTTAACGAAACTAACGCCAGCTAAAAAAAAAAGTGAAAAATCGACAAAGCTCATGACGAGGACTCGCGGAGCTCGGGCATCGAGACCGGAACAGACCCATAGAGAAAAATAAAATGGAAAGTCTGGATGTGAGAGGAAAAAAACGATCGAGAGTAACAATAAAAAACGTAAGGAAGGGAGAGAAATGTTAAAATTAGACAAGTTGATATACTAGCGAGGTCGCAGCGCGCGAAAGCGAGGGGAGAGAGAGCAGAAAGAAACGACGAGACGTCGTGACCGCTGGTGGACCGTCAAAAAGCATATTTCATAAGTCCATTTGACACTTTTCGAATATATAATCCCAAAACTTACAATTATTCGAAATTAGCGAAATTATTTGGGTTTTCATTTCGCAATTTTGCTAAATGAAGAAAAAGCTCTGCGTATATTTACTCGATATTATTCAAGTTTGCGATGTATATGTGTGCACGTCGCGTGCCTAATTTTCAACGATGAGTCGAACGAATGACACAGTCTTTCGTGTGGAATGAATCAACATATTGTGTCTGTACGAAATGCTCTATACGTCGTAATTCGTCGCAGCGAAAAGACAGTCTTTCGCACTATTTTATAACTTGACGTTTTTGGCGGTATTAATTTTGTGCATCATTCGCGCTTTCGCCTTATTCACTCTGAAACTATAATCGTTATGCACTAATAATATATAAACTGAAATTCTCATAGGAGAGTCTCTCGGGTTACCGAGGCAGGCGTACGCGGTTGGGGCTCTCCCTTGATTATTTATAACCATCGCCAGCAACCGCAAACTCTTGCTATACATTCGTATATATCCATGTGTACGTGTCCTGTCTGTGTTATTAGTGGTGCGACCGCGATAGATAAAATTCGAGTGTTTTTCGTGGCCACTCTCGCGCAGCCTCCGTCGAGCGGACCTCTCAATATCAAATTTTATCGACAAACATTTGGAAAACATGAATCTGGACTCGGAGAAGATCGAAGAAACATTTCATCAATGTTCCACAAGATTATTTCATTTTGTTGCTTAAAACGAATTAGAATTTTGGGGTCAACTGCTATTTTGGTCCAGAGGCTTTCCTTGGAAAACTGCTCTCGATAAATTTGATTGCAACGAAGAAATTAACCAACAACGTCAATTGAATTTTTTTTTTTTTTAATTATTCCAGTTGACGAGGTTCGCATGACTTTTTCCAAAAATTTCTCATTTGCGCATGACAATACATCATTATTTATTCCTGAAATCTTTTCCAGGCATTTATTTATTTTTTTTTATAGATTTTTTCTAGAACGAGACTTTTCACTCAAACGAGGATATTCGCATCTTTGGCCCTCGGTATGGCACGACGCTCGTTGCTTTGGCTCAGCTCTCTGACTTTCAGCGCTAACTTTAGATATACTCCAAGGAATTGGCAAACCTCTTTTCTCCTCTCCCTTTCCCTGCCCTCACCTCCCTCTCTCTCGCTCTCTCTCTCTCTCTCTCTCTCTTTCTCTTTTCGTACGAGATATCGACCGAATGAATGGCAAATTTACGAAAAGACCGAGCAACTAAATATCATTCGATCAAAAGCTTTTTTTACTCATAAATTCTTCATGTTTCTTGTTTTTGTGATAGAAGGCGTGGGTGCAACTGAATGCAACATATGAGCGGAGGCGCCAACCGGAATAATCCAATTACGAGCTCCGATGTGCGATTTTAATCTCCTTTCCTCGGACCTCAACAAAACTGTTTTTTAACCTCTCGTGCTTCAGTCTCGATCCACGAGATGACTAATAATTAAATACAGAGACGATGAGTCGTTTCCATTTTCTCTCGATACATTTACTCCGAAAGAAAAATCCACTCAGGGACCAAACAATTTTCAGTCTATTTTCGTTGGACATAACAGAAAAATGATGAAACTTTTCTCCATATATAGTTCGCCCGCACTCCAAAACCATGCGAATGGCGAACCACTCAAATTTTTCTATTCTCGATCGAACGCTCTCCTTCCCTCACTCTTTGATCACTCTCTCGGTAACGCTTCCTATTACACCGAATAAACAAACATTCAATATATTGAATGAATAAAAATTGAGTACCAACCGAGAGCTAGAGCGATATTCGAATAAAAAATTTTTCTCTACTAATTGGAAAAGGTATTTTGTGGATAACTTGGGTGACCATTTCTGCATGAATCGTGTGCATTGAAGAGCTCGGAATTCCGGTTCAGGCCCAGATCGTGTGGCATCATTACGTAGAATCTCTGCATTAGTCGCAAGTCGTTTAAATGGATCAAAATATATGCCAACGTCAATGTATCTTTTGTACAAAGAACGTTTCCTCATTATGGCGGAAAGATCATTCACTTAACATCGTCCTTTGCAAATGTTTCAGTTCACAATCTTTAGTTTATATTCTCAAAAGGACTTTTTCGAATTTATTGAATTTTATTTCTTCTTCATTTTTCAACCTCTTCAAATTTAGACAGATTTTTTTTCACTATCCTGGTTTTATTCTCGTATTTGTTGACGAACGAGGTGAATAAAAAAAAATGGGAATCAAATAGAAATTAATCGTACGAGAAAATAGAAAAAAAAATTGTGAATGGCGATCCACGTCGAATAGACGATGCAAAAACGACGAGAGCGTTTATTTTTTTATTTATTTGAATTTTACGCGTGGCGATGATTGCGAGTTGATGAACATTTTCGTGGCACATGTTTTTATCGATGTGGAAAAGGGCAGTTGAAAGGCTCATTTGATCGGGGTGGACGAACTGCGATCCCGGAGAATCGATAGCGGAATCAACGGAAGCAGAAACGTCGGTCAAAGATGAACAAGAGTGAGTATCTAGCTATATATATATATATATATATCAACGAATGAATAAATACAAATATACACTTGCGGCTGATGGTTCAAACATTGAGCTAATGAAAAGGCTTTAAAGAATTATAGTGTGGGCAGATCAGAGTGGGCTGCGGAGATGAAAGAAGTCCGAGAAGGAGGGAGAAAAAAAAAGAGAAAAAAATTACTCAAATGGGACAGGAAGTACTGAAAATATTGAGGATGAATGAGTAAACGTAACGGGACAAAGAAGCATCAACGAATCAAATATGTGTCGATGAACTTTGAGGATTTATCGAAAAAAAAATTCCATACAAAGACCAACGACGTTGTGGGCTAAAGTACAAAATGTCAGAATGACTTTCGACGCATGTTTTTATTTCCCTGATCGGAAATATTCGATTCAATCGTTATTTTGTAAAACAAAATTTATCAACGAACCCCTCGTTCTTTTTTATCCAAATTATATTTTATTAAATAATCATTAATTGTTATTGTTAATTGTTAACAATCAGTAACCTTTTGCGTTGTCTTTCTTTTTTTTTTTTGATTTTTAACTCTTTTCTTGAAAATTCTTCAGTCTCATTGTTTACGTTTATTCGGTCCCGTAAATATTTACTTTTCGAGATGCGATAATTATTTGGGAAAGGCGAAAGTTGCTCGCGTTAATGGGTTCCTCGCCCTTGCGAATTTCTGCGACTTTGTTTTGATAAAGGCTCGTCTCGTCTCTCTCGGAGATGGAGGAAACTGTTAAGCCGATGCGTAGAGGTTTTTAACGACAAGTGCAGAATAAGAGACGGATAGAGGTGCGTGCATGGCCGCGCTCGATGGAAGTAG
Source organism: Campopleginae sp. 14b (assembly GCA_030522525.1). Classification (NCBI taxonomy): domain Eukaryota; kingdom Metazoa; phylum Arthropoda; class Insecta; order Hymenoptera; family Ichneumonidae; species Campopleginae sp. 14b. The sequence continues at coordinate 6,126 of JAPYYS010000371.1, forward strand.
TAACGGAGGGTTTCATTCGACAAAATGTAGACCATTACGGCGAGGACGAAGTGAGAGGAAGAAGAAGAAGTAGAAAGGAACAAACGAACGAAAACGTCTCGAGTGCGATGTTTTGCGTCGAGTATAAAATAAGCGAGTAAGACTGACGCAGCAGGGCCGCACCGAAAAGCATCGAAAAGCGAGGGCGTGGAAAATTTTATAAATAGATTTTTCACGCTCGTCTCGCGAAGTGATCCGACCCTAGAGGAGAGGAAGCTTCTATTTTCGTTGAAGAGCGAGACAGAGTACAGGAGCTTGTAACCAGCTCCGTCAGAGAATGAGAGAGAGGCAAGAAAATACAGAAACTTTTCCAACTATATGAGAAAAAGAACGAAGTATATGAAAAACCCTTGGGAACTTTGAACCAGAGAGAAGAAACAAGAGAGAAGGAAAATCGTCGAAGATTTTGTCTGCTCCTGTTTCGTTTTATTTTCTTATATCTATATACCCCTCAACTGGGCATTTTCTTTCTCCACTGACTCTGCTCGTGTGTGCTTTTGCTACACTCTCCACTTCAGTTATACGATCATGTTCGCGGCCATAGTCGCACGAGGAGTTTCGGAGTATCGTATCGTGGTCTTGAATAATTGTGCTCCGGCTTTGTCGACAAACTAAACAGAGAATACTCTCGAAACTTTGAAGCGTCTTTACACAGTGTAATTAGAAGACAAGCTCATCGAAAAAAAACCCTCAAATTACAATGAATCTCAACGTTTTATACGTTTCGAAAATTTACTCCTCATAAAAGATTTCATCCACGAGATACTGTTGCAAAAAAAAAACAAAAAGTTTCTCCACGTTAAACGACACCGAAGAAGAACAACGAAAAAATCAAACGTCGTCAACTCCAAACCCTGAATAAACAATGTGAAAGATTCAACAAACAGTGCGGTGAAGAAAAATTTCAACGAGAATTTTCATCACGAATGATTACTTGTCCATCGCATTATTTTACGCATCGAGTTTCCATCCCTAGGAAAGTACGAAAAAATTTATCGAGTGCTGCTCTCACTGCATCACTGATACAATTATACAATGATTTTTCGAACAAACCTACACATTAAAGTGCGTCCCCAGGAGCTGGAAAAAATCGACAGTCAAGCGAGTGACGTTCTTTGGTGATTGAAAGTTTTCTTCATATATATATTTTTTTTTCATCCGGTTGTATCTAGTTTTGCTAACGTTATTTTTGAACATAGTCATCCAAATTCTGTCCGAAATCTCGACGATTTAAATAAAGTTTTCCCCATTGACCAATGAGGAGTAGAAAAACTAAGGACGTGATATTTTCGTATGCAATTTCGATGTAAACGTAGTTCGGTATATTGCGAGCGAGGAATTGAGAATTTTTCGTAACTAATGGAAAGCTTTTTACGGATTTAGTGTGACGGAAAAAAAAGCGGTGAAATGGGAACGACGTAGAATTGGGGAAAAAACGGGAGATTCGGAGTGAATGGAACTGAAGTGACTAAAAAAAAGGAGGGAGAGGGAAAGAAGAAGAAGAAATACGAAAATTTAGATGTCTACGATGTTCAGTTCTCTAAGACTGGCGACAATGCGTTCGCACAAGAATCGCGCGCGTCCCGGAAGTGTCGCGACGACGGCGAGTTCAGAATCGGCGCGAAACGACGAGTCGAGCTCGCAACTTCAACACCAGCAGCAGTTTTACGGTTCGCACAAATTTTTAATTCTTGATGAAACGGATTGCGGTGGTGGACCATCGGGAGTCTCCTCGAAGGTTGCCCAAGTCAGGGTCGAACGCGAAGGTGGAAACTTGGGCGTGACCTTACGAGGTGGAGGATTATCCAGAGCTCTGGTCGTAACGGGAGTCAAATCTGATGGTCCAGCGGCGAAGGAAGGACGAGTCAGGCCTGGCGATCGCTTACTCGCGGTCGATGACACCGAATTGAGAGGACTCACTCTCGCCGATGCACAAAGAACATTGAGAAGAAGCTCCGATGCACCAGTCGCTTCTCTCACCATCGAATACGACGTCGCTAATATGGAAGAAGCCAGAGCTGCCACTTCCGGCCCGCTTCTCGTTCAACTCGAAAGAGGAATTTCCGGTAAACAAAATCTACTATTTTCAGATTTTTTTCTCGATTCCGTTAGAGCGTTCATTACCGAGGCACTTTGCCATCACCGGCTCGTCGTTTGCCCCATACCAATAGAGTTTCCTAACCGTAACATCAGACGTGAAGCGATTTTATCAAAAATAAAAAAATTATGCCAGAGCAGCAAGGAAAAAAATTGAATTTCGCAAAAATTGACGAAAATATGTGTGACTTTTCAGGAGAGATTGGTCTTACAGTTAGGGAAACACCAAGTGGTGTTTACATCGAAAGTCTCCGTCCCGCAAGCACGGCTGACCGTTGCGGGGCTCTTCAGCCGGGTGATCGTTTACTCGCGGTGGATGACAACCCCGTACACGATGCCATCGGTGCAGCGAAACTATTGAGGAACCTCGCGGAAAACAGTCGAATCGCGAGGCTTCAAATACTGCCAAGAGCCCCGAGCGCAACCTCGAGAACTGTCAAAAGACGTGGACAAGCTCAACAGCAACAAGGTGCCAATCAAACGCTGTACACCAAAGAAAGCCTCACAGTGCTTTTGAGGCCGGACCATCGAGGATTAGGACTCGCTCTCCGACCTACCGACGACAGACTAAATTACGTCGTCGATCTCCTCGAAGCTGGAGGCCCCGCTGAAAGGAGCGGAGTACTTTTGCCTGGAGATAAAATAATCGCTATGAATCGGCGAATTCTCCAAGATTTACAACCCGCCGAAGTCTCTGCGATCTTGGAATCTCCTCAGGTATTATTTCGAAGTCCCCAGTATCTCTTTAATTTCATTTACCCCCTTTATTGATACACTGGCTCATATTGACCCGGACAGATTTTCCGGCGATAATTTTCTCCATCACAACAGGATTAAAAATTATTAAAATGCAAAATTCATGAAATTAATATCATTGCAGGTCGAACTGGTAACGGAATACAAAGTCGGTGGTACAGTCGTTCCAAGTTCGGGAGTATTTACCGTGAGGGTAGCGCGACCCTTGGGAGGACAACCCGATCTCGGACTCACGGTTAACGAGGATTTAATTATTGCTGAAGTGAGACGGGGCTCCTTGGCCTACAGGACCGGAAGTTTGGCCCCGGGAGATCGATTATTAGCGATCGATGGTCAAAAATTAGATCCTGGCGATTTGAGACAAGCCGCACAACTGCTGCACCGACCAGGCAGCTCGGTCGTTGCACTGACGGTCAGGAAACCAGACACGTCGACGGATCCAAGGTAACGATTAATTATTATTATTTTTTTTTTTTTTAAATCCAATACTCCGCGATAAATAATTTTGTTAGGTTTTTTTTAATATTTCCATCATATCATTGCGACCTATTTTTCAAAATTATATTCCTTTCTCACTTCGCGAGCCATCGTAATTGAAAAAATGTCAGATTCATTGATCTCAAACAAGGAAACGTTTCTTTTACTTGATGCAAAGACATTTTCCCCCTGCCGAAGGAACGCGTATAAATTTTTTAAACAAACCCAATTAATTATTTCGTTGTCCTCACAAGTTTGGGAAAAATTACGATATTTTCCTGGGTTTTCATCGATCCATTGTTCATAGACACCTATCCAGTCTTTTCTGAGGATCTTCGCTCTATGTAGCCGCGAAGAATTACAATATGCTTATAAATAATCGCCCTCGGACCCTTAGAATTTTTTCAAGTCCAACAAGTTCGAAAACGACGTTAACTTTCAACAAGTTTTAATTTTCGTTGCAGTGTCAGAGAGGGTAGTATATCGAGTGATACGACTCCGCAGCAATATCCAACGGGAATATCGAGATCAACGAGAGAAAGTTTGCCGAGCGTCGACAGCGCAGTGGACTCGTGGGGTGAGATTGGCGAAGTGTGTGGGACCGTACCGGAAATAATGAGACTTTGGGACACGGCTTCGATCGATAGTGGACAATTGGATCTGCCGATGGCTCCTTATCCAGGGTAAATATATTTATTAAACAAAATGTATAGAAACAAGGGCTTCTGTAGAGGTCGCTGCTTTTATTTCGTTGGATAACCAGCCGGCTGCCAGTAATCGATGATTTTTTGGATAAAATTTGAATCGAATTTTTTATACAAAAATCTCCGGTTTTCAGATCTCAGGAAAGAAATGGCGTGGACACGAGACCGCAGCAAATTGTTCACGTTTCATTGCACAAAGATCCAGTGTACGAGGACTTTGGATTTTCAGTTTCGGACGGTCTTTACGAGCGTGGAGTTTATATAAATCGTTTGAGACCGGGTGGTCCATGCGACGGTGTCTTGAGACCGTATGACAGAATTCTACGTGTCAACGATGCCAGCACCGAAGATTGCGATTGTTGTCTCGCCGTACCTCTCATCGCTGCAGCCGGTGCTCGTTTGGATCTGACCGTTGCCAGACCAGTATCCTCCCAAAACATAACCAAGACTTTATAAATTTTTCAATACTCGAATCTTAGTATTCATTAGATTTCATTTGATAATTCTACGGATATGAATTCTCGAAGTAAAAACTCTTCTACGACCGGGATCCACTGTTGCAGAATCTGAGTGTCGAACAATTTCGAAATTCGGAGTAAAATCTGTTCGGGAAAGAAATATGTTAGGAAATAAATATTAACAGAAATTCTCGATCATTGACTCTGGAACGGTAACCTTGTTTTACCTACTTCGGTTCCCCTGGGGTCGTAAATGACCTGAATTTTGAAAAATTCATACCTTCGGTAAATTTGAACAAAAAGGGGTCAACTGGGGCACGTTTCTTTAGTTTTTTACTGCAAGAACACGTGAGCCTGGAGCCAATTCTCTTGAAGTGAAAAAACAAAATAAAAAATGGGATGAAAAAAAAAGGAGCGCAGGATTTAAAGTCGTCTGGGGTCGTTATCGACCCCAGGTTACCGTTCTAGGGTGGATCGTCGCCAATGAGGGACAAACTGTATTACTAAATATTTTTGTAGCCCCTAAACAAATAGCGGAGGACTTAATTACGTAAACATTAAAAATTACGATCAAACTTGATTTTTTAGTTAATTTTAAGTCTTCAACGATGTTGTGTATGTACATGAAAGAGAGAGAACGTCGACGACGTTGGGGTCAAGGTGTCAATTTCCAAAAAATCGATAAAAAATTCACGTCGACCGACTTATGTTCGATTTTCCGTATAAAATACAAAAATTCGTGTTTCCTCGTATCCATTTAATTGCTTACGTGTCAAGGGCACTGGGTCTTTAAACAAAAAGTCCAAAAAAGCCGCACCCGCTGAATTCCACAACGAAAAAAGAAAAAACAACAAAACTTTGGCTCGTGCGTTTATGTTACACAATCAATAATGCGAGTCTGTAGTGACGATTGACAAAAACGAAGATGTGACGTTTGGAAATAATAAAAATAAATATACAGAATCACATAATACTTTATTGAGTTTGGATTCACAAAACTCAGAGCCTCGTGGTTATCTTTCTCATTTATATATATATATTTTTTTTTTTTCTTCATTTTTTACATGCATTCGTTGATTTTATAAAAATAAATTTGCTTCAATAGATTGCTTTCTTTTCAACCAATGCATAGACACCCATACACGCACTCGTACGATTTTTCACACAGAATGATAGACTGTCGCGTCCTCCGATGGAAAGACCAGGTCAGAAATACTGTTCAAGTTTTACTTCCTTGGAATCCAACGAAATGACGTTCCCATCTTTTAATATTTAACTCTGTTCACTCGCATATCTCTTCGCTGATTAAATCGGTGGATTCGTAACAAAAATGCTGAATAACCAAAGCAGATTTCGTTGGATTCCAAGAGTGAAAACTTGATCGGGTATATCCGCGTTTTAATAAAAGTATCCGTTCGCGATAATGAAGCGAATTCGAATCGTAACGTTTTTTCAATCGTAAATTCATCCATACGTAATAAAAATAAATTAAATCCTACAGCCGAAAGTAAAGTGTGAGCAAAATCTCGAGCTTTTACCGTGTCAATATTGGAGAAAGAGAATTCCAATATTCAACATCAACCGGGGTACAAGTTTCACGTCGCTTACGTGTTTTACAAAATTCGCTCAAATTTTTTCATTCGAGACTAACCAATCGGTGATCAGACAAATTCATTCAGCAGACGACACAGCTCAATTATTAGCAAAATCACAAAATTTATCTTCCACGAAGATCAACGTAGAATTGCGAAAATAAATCGTAATCGAGGATCGAGATCGTCTACTACTTGTCGATTAATTTGTCGAAATGAAAAGAAAAAAGAGGGACAGTAATTTTTTGGGTCTCGTCGGAGCAGCTGATGTCGTCGTTGTCACAAATAATTACAATTGCCTCGCCGAAGAACGAATAATTATGTGGATGCGTTTGTCGCCGTTTGGGAATTTTGTCCTTAACAAAAACATGAGATGATTTTCGCAACTGGAAAATTGGCGCATTCGTTCGTAATCCTATGGGAGTAAATTTCATTTTTTTTCTGCGGATAATTAAAAGTGTTTCCTCTCGTCGTCTAAAAAATATAGATCTATGTCTGTTTGTTCCTATGAAGAAAAATGAGCGTCGCGGTACAGAGCACCTGTCGAATGCCGAACGAAGCGATTCTCGCGTCAACAATAAATAAAGCAGTAAGAAGGCCGTGTGCCAAGTGGAAATAGTAACGACTTAAAGTCACGACACCGATCTCGGCCTCGAAATGGAAGGGAACGTTTATTTAAGCTATTTAACGATTACCGATCGATACCGATCGTACCAGCAATCGGCTCGACCCGATCTTTAACGATACCAAAACATATACAACGTTCATTCGAAATTGTACCTTGCCAGAAGGCTGCGATAATGAGCATAAATAAAAGAACTGCACGAATGATGTGAGAAAAATCCAGCAAGACAAATGCTTTCCTTGCCACTACGTTTGCCAAAACGTTTTTATATAACTTTTTCTAGACGGGGTTTCTTCGGAGCCTCAGAAAATCTGACTTGTCAATGAAAAATTTGTTTCGAAACGTTTCAGCCAGAATTTATTACCGGAATGGACTTAAAATTCAAATTTCCATTCCGATGGAATAAAATCCCAAATTTTTCAAAAAATTGCCTCAAAGATGGAAAGACAATTAATAAACAATTAATACTTTACTTCTGAGCGTTACATCCCGCATGCCCTAAATATTATTTCGACATTTTTCTCAAAATCCAAACAACTCGGCTCAACTCATTACATTTTTTCGAGCTTACGAAGATGAGCCGAAATTTTCTCTCGTCGTCCCTAGACTGAGGATGCAAAACGGAAAAAAATATTCCCATTTCCCTCAAACGATGCAAGTGAAAATGCTTTAAGTCCCGAGTGAGAGAGGGAGAGAGAGAGAAAGAGATGAAATAATCGTAATACTTGTCAACTGGTGCGCATTTGAGCTTGAAACTGGCGGGTCTTGTGGACGACAAGTTTGCATAATAGACTGACTGCTATCACACGATAAGGTGTTTCTTGGAAGTTTTAAATTCAACGGTATTCGTTTAAGCCACGGACAAACAGAAACGAGCTTAGCCGTGGCTGATGCGAACTGTAAGAAAATGATAAAAGAGCGTTCGAGAAGGAAAGTTTATAACTAAATAGCGTAAAGTCTATGTGCTCCACTTGTCCAACCGTTTTGATGACTATTTTCCGTTTTCCCGACTTCCGTATACCGCGGAAGTAACGCTTCTTTTTTCAACAATCTTCTTTGGTCGTATTTCGCTTTGTTATAACATAAAACGCCACTTATCGCGAGTGTCATTCCGAATATGTTTAAGCCCGTAACGGGATTGCCAAGTATAAATAGCGTAACTGCAATAACGAATATTCTTTTGCTGGCACTCGCTACCGCGTAGGTCAGAGGCGTTACGATCGAGAGAACCGAGAATGCTACGATATTCTGTAACCAGCTCAACACACCGTCGAAAAATAAAAGCCCCATTACTCTCGGCGTCATTGGCTCTATTGTTCCTGACATAGTGTCGTAAACCAACCCCTTAAGATCGTAAATCATCCATATTGGCAAGAACATGAATAACGCCAATCTTCCTAGCACCAGAAGTAGCCTGAGGTGATGCATACCCGTGTCGTGAAGTACCTGAAATACCAAAAAATCCAAGTGAACATTGGTCGGGGCACTAGGAAGAACGAAATTCGTTCTTGGAGATTTCTCGCTGAGAAATTAACAACTTAACATTTTTTCAATGATGTTGACGTCTGGAACGTTGGGATGCAACGAAAAATGTCGATTTTTACTGATTATTTGATTAATTCTTTTAATTATCCCAATTTTTCGAGCCCGTATTTTTTTGTGGAGCAAAAACTGTTTGTTTTGTAATTGAAATTTAATTCTGAATGAAAGTAATGAGCTTTGGCAAATAATAAAACGAATTTCGTTGCACTTCAACGTCATTTTTTTTATGCAGAGACTCTATAGGAGAAAGCCGGGTGTAGTGGGACAGCCACCGTAAAAATTACAGTTGTTGTTTCTCTCAAATCTCAAAAAGTTCTGAATTTTCAATTAAAAAATAATGAAAATTCCACGGTTATTTTCCTGCCGGCAAACCATTCCAATAGCATGCATTTTTTCATCAAGGTCAATGCTTTTTGTTATTTACCTTTTTAGAATATATATTCTGCAGAGAGAATGCCATTGTTGAGGCAAGAGCGCTAATTAATCCCAACATGTTGAAGCTCAGCTCGGTCAGAGTTGCAATTGCGACGCCAAGAACTATGGGCACCAAACTTGTATACACCTTCCAGGTTTGCTTTTCACGAAGGATCAACCTTGACAGAATGACCGTGAAGAGCGGCATTGTAGCCTTCACTGGGACAGAGCCAAGTACAAGTTAATATAACAAACTGATATAAATACATCAATCTATATAAGACGGTGGTAGTCAAAAGTCTAAACAAACTCTTCAAGTATTAAGAAGTTTCAAAACTTCTACTTTGTACTTAGTCAGAGTTTCAGTCTGTTTATGGCTTTACAACCGTTCGGATCCAGCAAGAAATACTTTTGCTTTTCATTGTGCATTCAATTTTGAAAACCATCACGATTTTCCTATTGATTATGTTTTTTGATCCTGACAAAAGATCGTTTTTGGAAAAACACAATTTTGTTGTATTGTAACGATGCAAACCCCAATGTCGTCATGAAAATACATGGAGCGATTGCCGGGAACTGTTATGCATTGCATTCTACCACAACGAGCATGCATGCTTAGTCATAGGATATTTTATCGTCGCTGTTTGACACAGTATTTTTTTGATGAGTTTAGCACTCACATTACTCAATATTGAACAGTCTGTATGACGAGGCATCAACTATGAGAATTGCTACAACTTGCTTTATAAAACTTAAATAAATTGTTGTTTTTTTTTTTTTTTTTTTTTCATATTTCTAGAAAGCTTTTTATGTATAAAATCCTCTATGTATTAGAATAACTTATGGCAGGATTAAGAAAATATGCTCATTTGTATAACATTTCATTTAGTCTTGGCAGTTAGTTAGAGCTATACTGGGTCTAAATGACCCGGAGGCCGGTAAACTCATGCCAAGCGGGAGGAAAGGAGTATCAAAGTTTGACAAAATTTTTAATGCAACAGAACAATCGATTGATGGAAAAATCTAAGTTCCGGCAATGCCTCGGGTATTTCAGGACCCGAGACAATTGGGAGGGCGATGTAATGGAGAAATCGAAACCGTTTATTGGGACGGATGAATATTTAGGAAAAAAGTGACAAGGGAAAAGCTCAGTTGAAATATTACAATTTGGAAAAGAAGGTAACTGTTCCAAAGTCACGTTCACATAAGGTCGTGCTTCCATATGCCATAAACACGTGGGTCAAAAAAAGGATGCTTCCACGTGGATATATGTGCGACTATAACGTATGGAAATGAGAAAAATTCATACCAGTGTGAGCATAAGAAACGGGCACTTTCCAAATGCTGACGTGGCTAAATACGTTTCCGACGAATTTTCCAAGTGCCAAAGGCACGATTAGTTTGAAGTAATAATTCCACGAAATGTCCGAATTCTTGTATTGACGTACACCCCACAAATTGAAGAATGGTCCGGAATAGATTGTTATCGAGGTTAACTGTACCATCGTAACTGTCATCGGATAAGGGAAATCGGATAGTAATAGTTTACCAACGACATTGCTGCTACTCGAAACGATGTACCACAATAAGCACAGAAACAATATCGTGAACACTTCACGACTCTCTCGTTTATGGTCCATTTTTTTAAATTTTCTAAATTTCTATTATTGGCACAAGCCCCCGCGGAAACTCCCGAAATGATTAATGTCGTTGGTGTTACAAATAACGTGATTCTCGTCACAATACATCCGTTCAGCACGAACGCGAACGCTCGTCTGAAGCTCTTTTACTAACAGAATTTTCACCGGAGCTTTAACCTCAGATATCGTTCTTTCGGGCACCGCAAACCCGTTGGAACTATTTTTTTTTTCGCTTCTGCTCCAAACCGCCCTGAGCTTGCCAGCCAGTGGCGCCATTTCCATTTCTTCACACCGCACTTATTTAGCGCAACCTCATTGGTCCGTGATAAATAGTAATGGTGGTCGAAACTATTCAATCGTAATAACGAGATTTACATTAGTGCTAAGCCAGGTATATTATTCATTTTATTTCTCCCGGGATTCAAATTTCACGTACATATCTGTGGGCGACGGTCTGATTGAGACTATGACTGCAATTAAATTTTCTCCGAGACATAGTAAAAATCTCGTTAGTCCTTACAAATGATTTCGTGTCAACCCATGAACTCGATACATAGAATCTGAAAAACGATCCCGAATTTTGTTTTCAACGGGGTTAGTTGATTGTGCGGTGTCGAATGTCGAATCAGAACCCACCACAATGCTGTTTTGCTTGTGAAAAGTGCGCAGTGATAAACTGCGCAACCTGCCACGCGCCGGCTCAGGTATCGTAATCGTACGCCAGTGAATGACATACGGCCAAATTGCTTTATCTTAGAGAATCGTTCAACTCAAAACCACAAACATAATGGCATCTCTCGTGCAGTATTTCAAATCTATACCCACCCACATGGTAAGTGCCGAGAAAGGATTTTAATATTTCTCATTAAACGTAACTTTCTTACGCGTCGCTCCGCACAAAAGTTGATACGACACCATACGATTACAAAGTAACCGAATCTCCCTATTTGTCCTAACCTCAACGCAATGTAAATATTCCGAATCCTGATTATTATGGTGAATGAGGACGAAAGAAAAATGCTCGTATTCCCACACGCTACATCAATAATTCGCCATGCGAAATACTTTCCCCAAAAGTTTTCCTAGAAACGCGGAGTGTGTCTTATACGTTTTTTGTGTTTCTACAGGATTATGACGGACAGGCAAGAGCGGAAAGGCTTTCACGAGTCATAATAACACTCTTTGGGGTAAGTCCACCTGACAAACAAAGTTTTTCCATGTGTGCACCAATTTCAGAAAGCACCATTGATTTCGAAATTAGATTTATTAGAAAAAAAGTCAGGAATCTGCACAAACGCATAATAAATATTTAGATCAATAATTTTTCACGCATCATTCACCTAAGAACTGAAAATTGTGAAAATTCTAGAAAATTTTGTTCCTTAGCAGCAAAAGGAGATCAAGCTAATTAGCTGGTGACGAACTATATGAGAATAAAGGATGAGCAAACTCCAAATTAATTCCTAGAAGGTTATTTAGTTCCTAGTGCTTGGAGGGCGCTCACTCCTTGTGCTCAAAATATTAGATTAATATACGCGATGAAGCGGATTGCATGTCCTCAGCTCAAAACGTATTCTTCTGCTTCAGGTCGTCGGTCTCATCTGGGGCTACGTGATCCAACAATTTTCCCAAACGATTTACATTCTTGGAGCTGGATTCGTGATGGCTGCGATAATAACGGTCCCTGCATGGCCGATGTATCGGCGTAAGCCTCTGGAATGGCTCAAGCCACAGTCGGATCCCCCGACCAAACAAAAAAAGAGAAACAAAAGTAGTTCGGCAGGGACGATATAACGTGGAAATGCTTCTATCTCGATATGTTTTCAACGTTCGAGGAACATCGTTTTCTGTTGAATTTCATTTCATTAATTAAGTCTTTCAGTTGTCACACGATTCTTGTTCTGAATGACGTTTTATTTTCTACACCAAATTAAACTTATTGCGATGTGCAAGCGAGCTTACGTTCATCTCAATTTACTTTTAATATTGCAATACCTTGAAAGAAAAATCAACGATTTCGCTCAACAGATTACGTGCCGCACATGTCGGGAACGGAGACGTAACGTGCAAAATGCTTTGTGGTCACGCTACATGCCACGAATGCATCATAAAAATTGTTTTTTATTAGGAAGGGGTGAAGTGCAACTTGAAGGATTCGGTATCTAAACCTTGCGCTGTCCACGATCAAAGTTTGATAAAAAAAAAAGGCGAGACTGTAAGCAACAATCATGGGAAATGGGAGAATAACTGAACAAGCAGACGCAGAAAAACTAGAACGTTTCCGATTTACATTTCCGATTATAAAAAAAAATTGGATGAATTTATGGCAGCGACACGATTGACGTTGATCCCAAGTTGCATTGTTATTTGACGTGGTCGTCAAAAAGTTATCAGCCTCTCCAGTTTTTCAACAAAATAGATGAAAAAAATATCAAAATCCCTGGTAGAAACTTTAAAAAGTAACAAAAAGGACGCGGAGTATTGGAAATTGCACGGTAGTCATAATTTCACGAGAAAAAATGGAGCAAGGCGCGAAGGAGACAACCGGAGCGAAGAAAAGGAAAAAGAAACACGACATAGATTTACCGGCCGGACGTAGCCCAGTTTTACTTTCAATATGACGCGTCTCTCCATATATTTCCCACTGCTTCAAAACAGTAGAGAGCAGGCGACGTGGAGGGGGTCTTCAGCGTTTTCAGCGATATCGGGGTTGGTTCAGGACATATTTCCAAGGCGAAATTCGAGAATAATTTCGTTCGCACATCAAGTCAAACACTTCAAGGGCTCGAGGGAAAAAACCGCCGCAAGAACCGCGATATAGTAACTATACGATGAATCGCCATAAGATTATCAAGCAGTCAACCAGGTTTGTATGGCGGCAAGATAAACCACGAGAAAGGTAACACCAAAGGGTTGAATGTCGAGTATTGATACTCGGCACGACTTGCCTTTTCTGTTCAAACACTTTTTCCAACACTTTTGTCGTCAAGCCACTGCCACGTCTTTAGATATTCTGTAGGGAGGTTTTGTCTTGACGAACATTGATAAGAATCAATGGAATGTTTGATTGAAGCCTTTGTGAATTCTGGGAACTTTGCTGTAGTAGCGATTCAATCAATCGCACTACACCCTTTGTCAAATGAAAGAGGGTTCTTTATTGCATATACAGAGAGAATATTTGATGAGCAAATATTGGTAGCGTTAAGGGACTTGTGTCCCAGCAGTTTTTCTTCAGTCATGGATATACTCGAAAGTCGTTATTACCGCGTCAATGCGAGAGTTTTACGATTGATAGGCCAGTGGCCATACGAAGAACGGAAGTGTCAGAAGATTCAGCAGATATTGTTTCACATAAGTGTCATGACAGTTATGTTGACCCAGGTATTTCCTTATTTTTTCTTCGATTATGTAAAAACTTTGAAATTATTATAGATTTAAAAATTCATCAATAACTCTACGAATTATCCGAAAAACAAAAGGGCATAAAGCTCATCCAAGTTTGGGGAGATTTGGACGTGATGATAGAGTGTTTGACACCCATGGGAGTTCAATTAAATTCATGTGTTAAATCAATCAACTGCATGATCAATCGGGACAAGGTGAGACATCGCAATCCTTGAACGAAAAAGCCTTCCATTCGATCTTCTAAAGTATTTTTATTACAGATGAAGCGACTCTTCGAGCAGATTAAGACGGATTGGTCGAAGTTTCATCGAAAGGATGAGATCGAGATTCTTAAACGGTATTCCGAGGAGGGACGGAAACTTAGTATAATATATATAGGTAAGTCTCGACTTTTCCACTTTTTAATAGAAATAATTTTGCAACGAAGCTGCTCTATATACCTTTACCAATAAAGGCTATACTCAGTATTCAAATTAACATTATCAAATTTTGCATTCTATATGTACTTGCAGGTAGCAATTGATTATTTGATTATCTTCGGTTTTGCAATCAATTATTTCATTTCCAAATGTCAATAGTTGACGACATTCTATCACCTTATTACTATTTGGATTATGTAATTTCTTCCTTTTTTTCCGAATACTTAGGATCATTGCATTCCACTATATGTACTTGCATGCAGTAATGGATTCTTTAATTATCGTTGGATTTCCGATTAATTATTTATTCTTTACACTTTAATAGTTGATAATAATAAATCGCCGTTTGACTTTTTCGATTATATTATTTCTTCGTTTTTTTTTTTACAAATGGTAGGATCTATGTACCTGACATTAACGATTTACCTGAGCATACCGATGATGCCAAAACTTTTCGACATAATTCTACCGTTGAATGAAAGTCGTCCACTTACGTATCTTTATCGGACGGAATATTTTGTCGATCCTGAAAAATACTTTTATGCAATAATGCTGCACACGTATACGGGTACGATAATCACCGTATCGGTTGTTGCCGCAGCAGATTCCCTGTTCAATGCATACGTCCAACACGTTTGCGGCATACTTGCGGTTCTTGGGTAATCAATCAGTCACAATCATTGGATCATTTTTCAATTTTTATTTTTTACAAGTTCAACTGATAGAACTGCAGATAAATTTGCTGTAGGTATCGATTCGAGAACTTGACCAAGATTCATGCTACTCAAGAAGATCCATCGAAACACGGCGATCCGTGCTACCGAGAGCTCGTACGTTGCATCGACCAACATTTCCAAGCTGCAGAGTTTGTATGGTCTCAAATAGATCGATTTCAGCAGCACAATTCCTTACATTTCATAAACGTACGAATCGATTTAACGCTAGGATATCGTTTTTCGAAGATCGTATGGTGAAAACATTTCATGAAAATAGAATTCATTTGATATTGCACCTCATTTGATACGCAGCATACGGACATCGAGTTAGCACGAATCACGACGGTTTGTTTGAACGTTTTACACTTAAGTACAGGGTACAAAAACTTTAACGTCTAAAGCGAGGTGTGCAGTTGATTCTGGAAAATTGTATACCTCCTGGGCGAACGCAATTTTTTTTTTTTTCGAATAGTCAAGCTCCTGCTCATGGTTTTTCCAATTGTTGGTAAAAAAAAAATTAGCGCAATTGATTAACTCTTGGAGGTGGGACTTCCGATCGTAATTTGATTTTTTGTTGTTGTTTTTTTTTTTCATTGTGTCGTAACTCCTTTGCATACATATTTGCAACGTTCTGCACATTTCCTCGAGGAATACTAAACATATTCTAAAAATGTTTTTATTGCTTTGTTTTTTTATCAATAAAGATACGTAATGTTGCTAGAAAGATCGTACTCGATGGCGTTCATGGTGCAAACCATCGTAAGCATGATATTGTTGAGCATGTCTGCAGTGCAGGTAATTATTCACTTTGACCGGAAGTAAACTCATGGTGTACTTGGTTTGTTGTGACTAAACAGTGGAGGTGTCGAAAGTTTTTATAAGCCAACTTGGATGAACTGATTCGTGGTCGGGATCTAAAAATTTATTCATGACGCTTAGATTTTTTTTTTACGAGTTTTTCTTTTCGAGTTTACGTTGACTCTTCTTTAGAAATACAATTATATGATGTATTTTTGATCACCTGATCAGCTGCTGATGAAACTCGGCCAAGGCGAGGAGATGATACGGATGATTCAATTCAATCTTGCCCAGTTTTTCCATATCTTTTACAATAGCTGGCCAGGGCAAAAATTGCTTGATGAGAGTTCGAGTTTGAGGATATCCGTGTAAGTTAATTAACAACGGCTTACGAGTTTCTAGGCTTCCCAGATTCTAAGCCAGATATCTCGGGGGTTGATTTTCCTAACGAACTTTTGATTTTTGAGATCAGGCAAGTAATTTATTACATTCGGTATTGATTTTTTCAATTCATGTTCGATGTCGAGAATTTTTTAATGCATCGTTCTCGAACTGTCTCCAAAAAATCCTGTTCACCACCAAACTCCCACTTCCCCTCTTCCTCGGCTCAGAATTTGGGTCACCTATATACTCGCGGGATTCGATTATTTGATCAACCCTATTCATCGTATCAAATTTTAGTTATTCTAGTGAATGGTATTCTTTGTCGATGAGGAGCAAAGTTCTTCTGAAGTTCATAATGATGCGTACCCTCACACCTCTCAAATTGACGGCTGGCAAATTGTACGATTTATCTATGGAGAACTTTGGGGTGGTAATAGGATAAAATTATTTTAGAATCACGAGTCTAGTGGGCAGTTATTCAACAATATCGAATGAAAAGCTAAAATAATTATTGATTTTGGAAGGTTATTCGAGCATCAGCTTCATACTTCACGGTTTTTGCTTCATTACGATGATTGTTCTTGTTCAGCAGTTTCCGACTGACATTCCACAGAATTACCAAAGTGCAAAAGGATGTGGAACATGGCACTAATGAATCCACTACCAAACGAGTTGATATGTGAACGTTAATTCTTTGTAGCAAATTAAAACATCGTCAGAATCGCTGTGGCCGCTGCTTAAAATGGTATTGTTGGGTTGTATTTATTTGTATACGTGTGAACCTCTCCGAATGTGTTCCTGTCCATTTTGGGTACAATGCACATTGCTGCGCCCAGTTTTCGCAACTAAATTTGAACATAAACTGCTAACGCGAATCGATCGTCAGCACACAGTCGTCCAGATACTTTCGTTCATCTGAATTACTCATTGACACCGAGCATTCTTCTGGCCAATTATTGCTAACCATGCAAGGTCGTTTTCGGGAGATTTTATCGAGGCTGCAGTTACTTGTGCCGATACTTCGTACACTTAAGCATGTTCGGACGAATAAGTCTTGATCGTTTCGTTGAAGAAACCGGATATCATTGGATAAAGCGTGTCCGGACGAATTTTATTCATCTGACTGCCTGGACGACTCGACACTGTCTTCTATGATCGTCCCTTTTCAACCTCGCCGAAGACATCCACTTAGCTGGTCCGTTCACTGGGTTTAGAAACCATAGAAAGGAGGAAAATTGAATACGTTCAACACCTTCCATCCAACATTAACGCTGGAAAATATATCTTCAGCCAACTGTTGAATATACTACCGCAGAACAGGTATTTTCCTTATTGTAATGCCTTATTATATGTAAGGTAATGCCTTATTCGGTGTCTGCTTGCTCTGAACACGGTCGAAACTATGCTCACAGGGCGAGAAGTCTTATTGTTCCCCTCTGCATCGTGCCAGAGTCACTGCATCGGCACGATGTTTACTGTTTTCGAAGCCAGCGGATATCGTACACGATGTTGCACGCGTCCACCATATCCAACGTTCCCTGACGTTGACACGACTTCACGATGCACTTTAGCTTTTTACTACAGCGTCGCTGCACGTGCTCATGTCAGGAACACAAGTTTATATACCAAATCTTCGAAAGTCAACCTTTTGTTCAAATTGTAGATAGCCCTGGTCATTGAGTGCGATGGATACGTATCAATGCAGCATGCTGAATGGACGACCTTGAAGAAAGTATCTGGATGACATGTTCATCTCAATCCGCCGAGCATTCTTTACCGATGGCCTACTGAGGCAACGTTGCCGAAGAAGAATTCTATTTGCAAAACGTCCACCTGACCATAGGCAGCTCACAAATCGCACAGAAAGATGCAGGTATGTATATCTACGCAGTTGAGTAAATTCCAGTATGAAAAAAGGTGTTTCCTGAATGTTGTACAGCAATAGATTCTTCGCGTGTTCTACTGATGTAAAACTGCGAATTTTCATGTCTGTTTTCGCACCATCGTTTTATTGTTATCGAACCCCGGCGCGTGCTTTGCATATTCAGCGCGAAAACAGTCGTATATCACACGGTGATAACGTGTTTAATATGCGGCACTTAATGTGATGAACTTTTACGGTGTTTTTCGAGTTTCGGTTCAATGACAACATGAATAGTGCTGCAGACCTTAAAATCGTTTATCAAAAGCTTTGGGTTGGTGATTGGTTTATAATGACGTTGCTGCGATCGAATTTGAACCCGCTTGCCTATAGGGAACTTGTATTTTGCTTGGCACAATACTTTAACCAGGACCTTGCAATGACTAAATTGCTAACAATTAACAATCCTCTCCTGTACAATACCATTGTATAATTTACTTATAAGCTGATAGAGCTGAAATATCAAGCACAGTAGATCTTTGTATCACTGTTTAGCTGTATACCTCTAGTTTAGTATTTTGCACTGTTATTAAGTGTTGGAATGTGTTTTCTTTAACTCGATATTTAGATACCGTAGGTTGTTCGTCACAGCTTTAATTGTTAATCCATAGAAGATGCTCAGTGAGCATATGAATGTGTATGATTTTACTAATAAACATGAAAACGAATGCTAGTTTTTTTACTAACACCCATATCCATTGCCCACTTGAAAGTTCATTGAACGTACTGCATAAAGACGGAGTCAACTTTTCCCAGAGCTAGCGTGCATCATATCAATGATGCAATACCAACGAGCTTTGTGACTAAAGTCTGACTTATGTCTAGTGGCTATTATGTGTATCAATAAGTTTAGCAGCTTTTAGCTGAACGTGCCATAGCTAACGACCGGCCAAACAGAATTGTTGTGAGATACAGGCGTGAAAATGTGTTTGCTCCGAGCACAACTGCCTTGTCGATAGTAGCGCATATGTTTTCACCTTTGGAGTCGTTAACAATGCTCCAATATATAGCATAAGCATTATGTTATTTCTACAGATTTGTCGAGAGATGATGTCAGCTGATAAGAGTCGCTGCCACCGGGAGTCATGTAAGTGCAATGCGTACAATTGACGGCACGTGTTGGAGTTGGACCTTCCAAATGTTTAACACGTTATGCACAGATTGACTCGGCACTATATATACTTACGAGGGTTGAGATGAATGCGATTACAGCACGTGCCCCGTGTACTTCGAGTCTACCGCGTTTCTTAGCATCCAATTTGAACGAGTCCTTATCGGACGTCCTGCGAACGTAACCACGGCCGCAGATATCTACGAGCCTTATTTTTCTCTCACTTCTAATTGTTGTGTCAAAGCCTTTAATTGCTATAATCTACCATGAGTAACGTGTGCCTGGATGAAGTTCGACGAGAACCACTTACCAGGTTTGCAATGCGCAGCAGCCGGCGACCTGTGTTATCCTCGATCTCGATATATGTAGATATCTTAAACGAAGTGGTATGTGTACCTGCATGTACATGCACGCGATGACGAGCTCACACACGTAAACTTACAAAACTTGCAACGTCTTTCATACAACATTTACGCCAGGAAAGATTTCTTTAAGCCGACTGTTGCATCTACTACAGCGGAACATGCGTATTCAATATGAATGCCGGTTTCGGTGCTGCATGCTCTGAAGGCAGTCGCAACCATGCCTTCGCGGAGTCGAGCGTCTCATCGTGACACTCTGTACAGTACCAAAGTTACTGCATCAACACGGTATTAACTGTTTCCTGAGCCGTGTCGACTATTCCACGCGCCTACCGTGGCAAAATAATTACTTTCAATCAACTTTTTCTCTTTCTCATTTCTCTCTCTCTCTCTCCCTGATAAAATATTCAAAAACCGAAAGGGCATGGGCGGCCAACTTCACAGAGGTGCTTGGGTCGGGGCACGTTCAGTTTATTTCGGTGTCTCGTGTGGAGTGATGCGTTCGCCGCTGTGTGTACATATATTTCAGTGAAGCGCAGTAGTGTCCGGGGGCAGCATTACAGGCTATTGAATAACAATCGCCATTTCTACAATTTTCAACGTACATAGAGTAATTAGCGAAAGTGAAGACTTGATAAATAAGAACAATATACGTAGGTACCGACATTTCTTTGGATACGCTGATGAAAGTAGAAGAAAAGTCGGGCGTTACGTCGAATCGAGTCACCGATCACATGAGAAGGAGAGAGAGAGAGAGAGAAGCGACATAACCCCAAATTCATAACAACAGTGCGGAACAATATAATTTTAGAATATCGGTTATAAACAGTTCGCGTTATAAAGCAGTGAGCCCTCAATAGAGATGAGTTCTCAACAAAGTCCAGCAGCTTTGCAAGCAAGTGTCGATCGTGAAAAAGTTTATACCTGGATAATCGAATTGTCGAATCCTGAAACTCGGGAAAATGCGTTACTCGAACTCAGCAAAAAACGCGAAGTTGTGCCTGATCTTGCTCCTATGCTTTGGCACTCTTTCGGTACCGCTGCTTCCCTTCTCCAAGAAATAATCAATATTTATCCGGCCATTAATCCTGCCACTTTGACTGCTCATCAGAGTAACAGAGTTTGCAATGCTCTCGCCTTGTTGCAATGCGTTGCCAGCCACCCTGAAACACGATCCGCATTTCTACAGGTAATTCATCTTCATTATAATTTAACCTCGTACTTCTAATGTCTCTCCATTTTATATTCTATTTTTTTATTATTCACGTACTTTTGGAATCACGAATTTGCCTTCGTGCTTTCCTTTATCGTAAGATTCCGATTGTTTTTAACGATTTTCCATGGTCCACGATTCGATAATTTCATTACGCTCAAAATTCATAATAAATTCGCGCAATTCGTTCTAAATAAAGCGAATAATAATGACTCAACGTCAACATAACCTTTGCCATGTAGACTCTGTCCAAATTAATTGTTAACCTAGACAAATGTAACACAATATGACAACGCATAGTTGAAATGTGACAAATTTCTGTTTTTTCTAGACCAGAGCTCATGATTTTTATGAAATATTTAATCAGGACAATGAAGCGATCTTTTTTCAGGATTCAATCACGAAATCGAACAAAAATTTCTTATTATTTTCTAAATTGAAGACAGACTAAAAGAATTAGTATTTTTCCTTGGACCCAAGTGTTGCAAATTTCATTCGAGACTGGTCAAGGGCACATTAAGGCGCCAGTTTCATGTTTCCGCATGGCACTCCCTAGTGAATTGATTTTTAATGAAAAAATTTGATTTTTCCTTCCAGGCCCATGTTCCACTGTTTTTATACCCGTTCCTCCATACGGTGAGCAAAACACGGCCGTTTGAGTATCTGCGACTGACAAGTCTAGGTGTGATAGGGGCTCTGGTAAAAACGGACGAGCAAGAAGTCATAACATTTCTATTAACGACGGAAATAATACCTCTTTGTTTGAGAATAATGGAGAGCGGTTCGGAGCTGAGTAAAACAGTAGCCACATTTATCCTACAAAAAATTCTTCTCGACGACAGCGGACTTTCTTATATATGTCAAACTTACGACAGATTTAGTCATGTCGCTATGATTCTGGGGAAAATGGTTTTATCTCTTGCCAAAGATCCTTCGGCTAGGCTGCTCAAGCACGTTGTTCGTTGTTATTTGAGGCTTTCGGACAATGTTCGGTAAGTTGGAAAGACGTAATTAACAAAAGTTAATTTGCTGGTTTCAAATTAATCGGAAAAAAAACAAAATTTTCGTGATTTATTGGTAAATATTTGTGTTTATTATTTTTTTCGTTGTCAGAGCTCTCTTAGCACTGCGCCAATGTCTGCCGGACCAGTTGAGAGACAACACATTTGCAACGTGTCTGCAGGAGGATAAATCGACGAAGCATTGGCTGAATCAATTATTGAAGAATCTCGAGACAGGGCCGCAGCAAGTACCTCCACCTCAGCCGGGTCAGCCTGACCCAAGAGCGATTGGAATGTCGCCGTTAACGTCGTAAGATCGGATAATAGGTACACATCGAATAAATATTCAATTGAACTGCATCCAGGATATATTCGTCGTACGTAATGACGATAAAACACACAATAATTTCATCGAAAATAATTAAGTGGAAAATAATGTGAAGAGAGCGATTAATTGGCCGCTTCGAATGACGATTCTATCTGCGATAATACGTCGTTGTGTACGGTACGTTGGCTCTTGTGTGCGATAAGAGAATCGTTAAATGCTCTATCGACGTTGTATACTGCTCGAGATTGTAAAAAAAGGTTCTTATGCCCATCCCGTTTTTTATATGGCTCTGTCCAATATAGATATATATGTATATTTATTTACAAACGTATGGAGGATTCCAAATGAGCGTTGAAAATTTTTTAAGTAGCCACGATGCGATATCCGAAGGGGAACATCTTGGAGCGTGTCGCTTCACGGCCCCTTCTTCTCAAAATATTATTCTATCCTATTTTTTTACTGTCTTGCGATACGGACTCTGCTCCTCGCCGATGGAGCGAGCAGTCGAGGTCTTAATTGAAAAGTGGGAACGAATTAAACGTGCAGGCGGTCCCGTACCGGCCTCTAAGTCCGTCTTCCCTCTGTACGAGACCGCGACACTCTCCGCGATCCCACAATCCGCTGGATCTGCTGGGCTACCGCAAGCAAATCGATTTACTACTTTTTTATCCAGCTTTATTATTAATTCATTGAGATCTTGTAAACATTACTTTAGAAATTAACATTTTCATGTACTTTTTTTTCACACTGTGATGATCGTTCTACCATAAAATGCTCAAATTCAACTTTGTACGTTATATCCTCATGCAATGAAACTCCTCAACGAATCGCTGCACAATATCTTGACTCTCGGACCAGCCAGGTGGGCTTATTCAATAATTCTTTTGACCCACATTTAGAAAGAGCTTCTTGGGACTCAAAATTCTTATTTCCCCCTCCTCCGAGCTGGCGACCCATGCAGGAAGTGAAACAAACGAAAAAATTATCCGAAAAGGATCTGCCTGCAATGCTGCATCGCCGACTTTCATTTATTTCTTGATTGAGTGGACCTTTCGCATCCGATTAACTACTGCGGACTTATCCTCATAGAAAACAGGGAAAAATGGAATACCCAGCGAGCAGAAAAAGGTAGATATCATTTTTTCAAAATAATTACATCATCATGACCATCAGAACGCTCACAATCAGGTCGAAAGACTCCTGCCCATAATTCTGCTGCGAAATGATTCCGTCAATGTTTTTTTTTATCGTGTCAATGAGTTCGGGATATTTGCATTACATTTTTCATTCTTGTAAAAAAGTGTGACGTTTCTATGACATAATTTTGGCCGAATTCTTTCGTGGATTATGTATCGCGCTACGCTCTTCTTTTTTTTACCTGACATCGAACTGCGTCTCTTGATAAATCGCAGGCCTGATCCGCCGAGAAGAAAGAAATAATACTGAACGTTCAAACTGCAGGTCTTGTGGACGTATATGGAGAATACAAAGAAATAAGTATGGCTGAACCTGCGCTCAGAGATTGACCGAATCGATGATAATTTTTTTATACTCTCAGTGATATTCTTCACATAAGACCAAGACCGATTGGGATTAGAGTTCGTTTGATGCTCCTCCTGTGTTGATTTTTTCGAGCTCCATTCGATTCTGCAACAACAAAAATATTGGTTTCACTTAATTTTACGAATGAATAATTTTTTTTAATTAAATTCCTGTATGAGATACGATTTTAAATAAATGAATTATTAATTCACTGAAATTGTTCAGTCGACTGAAAACAAAAAACAAATTCCGTATCGTTCAGGTTGGTAAAAATCACCTGGAGCCGTTTATTTATAAAAATAAAAGTTACGCATTGTTTTTCGTTCATCAGAGGGTGCGAATATTTTTGTGTGTGTTTTGCCGAAAAATCGAGAGTTTGTGCTCTACGGCTATCGATATCGCGTCATACAACTAATCCAGCGTTTCGTTAAACTATGATACAAAAAATACTCACGCATTTTTGTTTTCCCTGAGAGGAAATAAATCTCCGTACGATCGGGGTGTAAAGTTTTATATCACTAGGTTTATATTTGTTTGGACCTGTGATCCAAGACACGAAAAGACCGACTGAGATAGTAGTCAAAAATCCGATCCACGTGTACCACAGGTAAGATAATCTGTACAGAAAAAATGGCTGCTCGCTAGAACAAAAAAAAACGTGTTACGAAAAAACCATAAAAAGTAAAGAAAAAAAAAAAAAACATTTCGGTTGTGAGAAAAACGAAATGTAGTTCGAGCTCACTTGATAGTTTCGCGGATGATAAGTGTGAGGTTGGCCGCTGTCCTTTTCAAGCTATCCGAACATTCCTCGATCGATACCGACTTGACCGGAAAGTTGATAGTCCCGGTTGATATTGCAGCTTGTGTACCGAGCGATATCCAAGCCACGAGATTCAAACTGACCAGGGCACCAACCAGAGCACCCTAATTTGGAACCAATTAAGATAATAGCTGTCATAATTATTCCCTCTGATAGAAGAGAATTTACCGGTAAATATAAAATCGTGACATTTTTCCTTCTTTCCTCTTACCGTAGAATTGGCACATGGGAAGAACATTCCGATGGTGAAAATTCCCAAAAGTGGTCCAGACGTTATTCCCGAAAGACTTTGTCCTGCCTGATTATCGAATATGAGATAAAAATGCAGAAAAAATATCGAGTCGAAATTTACCGTATATTTTGATTGAACATAATCGAGTTTTTTTTTTTTTTATGAACGTGTTCAGAACTCTCATTTATCGTCTCAAACGTATTATCATGTTTAGAAACTTTTTATAAAGCGCATGTTAAAGTATTTGTGTTTCTATGATTTATTTGAAGTACCTGTATCAGGCCACTGAGTTTTTCAACAAGAAAAACGAGTCCGACGCATATTATTCCAATAACGATGACAGTCAGTTTCATTATTCTACTCGCGCCGACTTGGGACATTGGCTTTTTGAGCAACGGCTTAATCATGTCCACATAAATTACACCGGCCATGGAGTTCAACCCAGTTGACATCGTGCTAGCAGAAATTTTCATGTTCAGGATGAAGATTGACATATATTTGTTTATTTTTAATTTTTTTTATCGCGTTGTTAAGGCCAAGAAAAATAAACCACATAGAATAGAAATCTGTCGAGCACGGATGAGAAAATAGGCTCGACGAAGGAACGTGTCATCGTTTCATACTTTTCATCATTTCCCATCCCTTGAAAAAAAATAAAAAAATTCTCATCCCTTCGGTACTGCTTCGTGTAGTCTCTGTTTTTTTTTTTTGCCATTTCATGGGAGAAGTATTTTCTTTTTGTAAAAACAAACAAGCCATACAGACTATTTCTCTCGACTAATAGACGCTGATGCTGATTAATCGTTTCATTTTCTACCTGAGAGCTGCACTGAAAACTCCGGAAACGAAGAGACCAGGCAATCCTGGTATCGATCGAACCATTTCCATCACATAAAATGGCAGTAGTTGATCTGGCTTGCCAATTTGCTAAGATTGTTTTTTTTTTTGAGAGAAAAACAATTTTTTTGTTACTGTGATTGATTGAAAATTGAAAATGTTGATTTTTTAAATATTTTCCTCACCCGTGTGCTTATGGGGTCGCATTTGTAAAAAGCAGCAAATATGACAATGCCCGTATAACAACTCAGAGATACTATTGACACTATTCCAATTGCCATGATCATTACAGTCCTGGAAATTTGAAACGAAATAAAAACCTTCCAAAAGGTCGGAGATTTTTCTTTTTGGACACCCCAGACACACATGGGTCTGTGGTGAATTCTTATTCATCACCCACTGCGGGATCTCTTTCTATGGATTAAGAACTACTTTCCTGAGTTTTTTTTAGATTCTTTTAATGCGTCCAACTACAGTGAAAAACAGTCGGACGCCCCAGAACCATGTATGTCTAGGGAGGTGCTCCAACTATGGTGTGTCTACGGAGACTTAATTTCGTATATTCCAATCGAACTTTTTTTTCTGTGAAGAAGTGGAAGCAATTTCGTGGATACTCACATATTGGATTTCCGAAGATTTGGCATTGCCAAACATCTTTGGACCATCGCTTGATTCGCTGAACAAGTTGCGAGCCAATGCAAGTAATTACCGATTACAACTCCCCAGAATGTGTGCCTCACTGTGGGATCGGGATTCATACTGAAATAATATTGAAAATAATAATGATAATAAAAGCATCGATTTGTATAAAACTGAAACAAACATCAACACCTTAGACAAAATAAATTTTCGGAAAAGTTCGGACTTTCATGAAAATCTTTCCGAAAATTGAAGATTTTATAAAAATTAAAATAAAAGCACCACCAAAATTTACAATCCCTAAGACGTTGACTAGAATACAATTTCAAGGTCCAAGAATATCGTCGCTTTTCGAAGAGACGAGGAACGAGAACTTCAGTTTTGAGCTTGAGTTTTCATTATATTAACATCATAAAATTGTATAATCAATATTTGTCCAGTATGTTTGTCAAGAATGAGTAGAAAAATACTTGAAAAATTCAATCCTCTCGGTTATCACGTTTCTTCTCCAGACTTCGGCAAATCCACCAACTTCGCGGGTGCCAAGAACGGCGACAGCTATCACACCGCCAAACATGACAAAGGTTTGGATTGCGTCTGTCCAAACAACAGCTTTGAGACCACCCTGAGGCGGGGAAAATCGTAAAAATGAAAAATGAATTTTTACGAATAAAAATGTGCTTATAATTGATCTCATTACTTCAAGGTCAATCATGCTCATCAAATTACCAAGGTTGTGTAGAATATGCACACCGCACAAACAAGGGGAGTAACGACATGAAGATTTACACTAGTTACTTGATTGAACGCTAGTGCTGGTACATATATTACCAGTGGAATGTAAAGTAGCTGTAAAGGAAAGAAGTTGTGATAAAAATGTCAAATTCCAACTTTGCACTTTAGTATCCTAAACCTACTCCAAAATGCCATCGTCATTATGAAACGTTAAAAGCTTTCAGCCGGAAATCTCACGCAAAAATAAAACGCAACTTTTCTCTCAAACTTTATTGTCAAGAATAATCATTAGCGTTACTCACCATTTTTATCAAGAACAATACGGAACCCAGGAGACGCACAACATGATTGAATCGTAGCTCCAAATACTATAAAATTCGTAATCCCATTAAATGAACCCGACGATCGTTGACATTCGAAGGCTTTGAATCCAAGCGATCCATGATAATGAAAAAATGGACGAAGACACGAAGAAAGTGAACGCGTATAAAAATAAAAATATTTTATAAGAAAAAGTATCGTCGCGAAAAATTCGACGATTAAAAATATTGAGAAAAACGCTATTTTACTATAATCTATATGCAATGAATCATATCAAGCAACAATGAAGAACTTGCAATACTATTAATTGAAAGGAATGACAAGTAAACTGTTTTATTTCTAATTGAATAGCGTACCTCGTACGAAGACGTTATCTGCAATCCATAAAAAACTGGCAAGTATACAACTGCCATAGTAAGTGAAGTGAAGAGATCAGCAATAACGACGCACCAAAATTGCGTCCCGTAGACATACATCTCAGCAGGTAAACCGAGTATCGCTATACCGGAAATGTAACTGAAAATTCAGCATCGTAAAAAGTGATAAAACAGAACAACGATACTGCACGAACAAAAAATCTATCATATTAGGGAACCGTTTCGCGAAAAACACTAGAAAGTTGTAATTAACGAGATATTATTTATTAATCAGTAGAAATCCGGTAATTATAAGTCATTTATTATTTATTAAGCCGATTATTGGAATCACTGGAGGGACCTCGTTAAGAAGGATAACCGTACCAATTATTTGTCAATTATATGATCTCAACGATTCTTGTGTGCTTTTTACTGGCAATTGTGGAGCACTTTTGCTGATACGTCATTTTGATAGGATGGAAATATTTTTGTGAAGTAGCGGTGCTAAAAATTTGTTCATTTGTAGCGAATGCTTGAAGAAGAATAATAGTTTGCTTCGAAAAATGAATGAATTTAAGAAATTTAAATTTACCTTGCTATGAGGGACATACTGATGGGGAATACTGACATATTTTGACCCCCAACCAGATACTCGCTGACGGCATCCGGATTTTTTCTTGCTTTCCAGGCATGATAAATCCCAACGATGGCGGAAACACCGAGCATGCTAATGAAAACGATATAATCAAGAAGATCAAACGATCTTTTTTCCAACTCTTCATCCATTTTATCGATGATTATTTTGCTAACGAATTGGAGTAAACTGAAATGGTACTCATGAATCTTGAAATATATCACTTTAAAAAAGTATAAATCATCGTCACTGTGAAGATTAGCACTTTGTTCGAATGAACGGTTGATTTGTTCGCCTTAATTACACTTCATTCCTCTAATTTGGGACGGTCCGTTACTTTCTCGCTAAAACTTGTAATTAAGGCGAGCCAGTGAAATGAAATTTAGAAAACTGAGAGGTGAGGAGAGGAAGACTCTGCGGGCAGAGGGAGACAGAGACCAAAAGGTAGAGAGCATGAGAGAGAACGATGAAGACAGTAAACGATATAGTTCCAAACTGCTACGAGGCTTTGAATAACACTGAATGTATATGACCTGCTGGACCATAGAGATATTAGAACCGGGACGAGACCCGACGATTGAATAATAGCGGATTCCCTTTCCCCACTACGACATATGGCATCTCAGCTCAATGCAATCCACGTAACTGCAATTGTTTGAAATTATACCCATTTTCCTACAAATGTATAGGGCATTTCAAGCCAAACTATCCAGTTCCTAATCACGACCACTTGTCATCTTATTCCAACTGCCATAACTTTTCGTCGCTGCTAAAAAAGTCATCGGCAGAATTTCAACATTGACACGACTGCTGCAAAAAACTGAAAAGCATTCCACATACATTTTTTGAAAAATGTTTAACATATAAAAGAATTGAAAGAAAAATTTTATCGAAAAATATTCAGGCTAATAATGTATTTTTCAGGAAAAAGATGGAAAAAAGATCATTATCATGTCAGCCTCTTTATTATTTGATATTAAAGAGTTCGATGAACTTACGGGGCCAAAATTGTTTATTCGTGACATTGGGCTTACCGGAGGGTTTTGCTAATAAAATCCATCATGAACACGATTATGTGATCAAGAAATTTCATGTTTCCTTAATTACAGATATGATCTTTATTGCTTTTTTTCGTATCTCCTTCCAACTTCGGGAAAATTGAATTAATCAGTTTTATTTATTTTAATATAGTTATAATATAAAATTGATAAGTACTTCATCCCATGTCTCCGTTGTTGAACTATGTCGTTTGGCAACTGAGTAACTCAAGGATCAGCGGTTAGTAAGTGATCAGCGATCTTGTTTATACTTCGAATTTTTTTTGTTCCACTCAATTGCATGAATATACTAATGCTAGTTTCGTGAGTTACCATGCCTCAACGTCGAGGTATCGATTGAGCTTTTTCTCAACCGATAAAAATGAATTCGGTACAATATTTTATCAAATGGACGTGCTCCAAACAGCGAGTAATAATCTTTCTGTATAAAAACGACGGTATCAATTTTCTTGAAAGTGTGATAGAGCTCGTGCTGGCTAAATTATTATCATTCTTCAGAATTCTTATTAGCCTTTTGTTTACAATAACTGATTAATCTATAAATTAGTCGCTGTCTCGAGGCTGAATAATATCTTGTGGATTCTGGAAGACTTTTCAATGCCTTACGTGGTCTTGGAATACAATTTACAATTATTTTTAATATGATTTTCATTAATTCATTTATATTTTTATAATCTATTGTAAAACACTATCAACATGTTGAGCAAAGGTCTCATGACTGTGGTCCTTACGAATAGACCGAGGGAACAAAAGATTACGGCCTCCTGTATCCAAGTCACGAGACTTCTGTCATTCGTCTCTATTACTACTGTCATAGTTTATTATAATGACCTAAAATTTATCTGCAATACATATAGCGCGCGATGTATAAATATATGAATATTTTCTTATGACGAATATTGCTAAAAAATTCAACATTGAAAGTAATACTAAGATTGGTCAAAACGTTTTTTAGGAGCAGATCACTTTAACGTTTTTTGACATGGTTCACGATTTTGAGCAAATTCATCATGCAGCCCGTTCGAATACTATTTTTGAGCTCATTCTAAATAATTGTGGGGACTTTCAAAATTGAGCTTCGTTTGAGCTTCGGGATTGAGAATGGTCTTTTTTTTTTTAGAGGCAGATGAAATTGGATGAGCGCATTTTAGTCGGTATTGTGGTTACTTTTACGTGGTTTTCAGACGTTTACGAAACCTTAGAAAAATGTCAAATCGTAAGAGTTTTCTGCGGAACGTTTTTTTCTTCAGAAAGCTTCGATACCTTATTTTTCGAACAGCTTCACGTAATTCAAAGGCAGGTAGATCAATATTACAAAAAGAATTATGTATTTAAATTGGAATGATTGAATTATGTTTACTAAATTTCTTAATTATGTTTAAAAATTTCTGGACCGCAGAAAAATGAAGATTTGACGATTAATAAATTCCATCCTCCACTAGTAAATTTGGCTTTAAACAAAATTGTAAATAATATTCGAAAAAACTAACTTATCTCTATGATTGGACGGTGAGAAATGGAAAATGTGATTTCAAATTCGAACAACATGATTGGATCCCAAAACGTGTGACCAATCTATGCCAAACTCTGAATTCTGCAATTCGAGAACTTTGGCTATTTAAGGCCTTTCATGGACGGAATGGCTGATAGGGTTTTCGATATTTTTACGAAATTATTGCAAGTTCACTTTGCACTCTCTGTACACTCATGCACTCTTATTCATTCACACAAAAATTGATGCATTGCCAACTGGAATGATCTCACCAATGAAAATCACGATTAACAATGATAGAAATAACTAAGTACCAATAATATCGATATAATTATGATGATAATGACAAAGACTATGATATTGCTTGAGTGGCAATGGAGCCGAGTGATATCCCAATTAAATAATTAACATGTTTTAAGTCGCACAGCCGCACGGTTCAAAAATGCATGAAACCGGGTCATACACAATGAATGTTATAACTAACGTTACCGTAATAACTTCATACTTCCGAGTGATTAAAAAAATAAACATTAAAGTATTAAATTTACTTTTCAAAAATAAATCAGCATAGATCCGACGAATTGAGAGAAATAATGGGTAAAAAATTATAATGTCAGTTAAAATGGGAATTACTCAACAATACAAAACTAGCGATCGATTATCTTTGTGTGCTGGTTGATTTTTTTTGTGGCTCTGCAATGATAAATCGAAGGGGGATCTACTTTTTTGATAAAATCTTGATTCAGAGATTCTCGAAGATATTCAGAAGGCAGAATCATTGGAAGGCTCCTTTTGAAATGAAAAGGTTATTATTTTTCAGAAAGAACTTTCCCGCTTCGTTCGGGGTTGAGCGCTTTCTGGACTCGGTGTCATCGCTGGATTGTCGTAGGCGTAATCCAAGGTTTTGTCCTCTGTTGGATGGCGTCTCGAAAGCGGTGTGCTTGTCGTGTTCGGTGTTGAATTTCCATTTGTACTCACTGACGGTGCGACCACCGCACTTATCGTTGGCATCGTCAGTTTTAGACCGTTCTGCTTTGAAATCCCCACCTCAACGTCGTCACGAACTTTGTTATTGCCTACCGCTTTCTAAATTAAAAAAAAACGTGTTAAAATAATTTTCATATTTCGTTCATTTCAGTCGACAAATGTTCACTGTGCATCGCTAAATCGCACGAATTCTCGCCACATTTTCATCCAAATATTTAATTCATTCATTTACCTTTGTCCACTTCCTGCCGAAAATTTTTTCCAACGTGCTTCGGACCTTCTTAGGTTTGATAAAAGATTTCGCAATGAGGATAAGTACGATGGCAGTTGTCAGAATTGTTAGAGCCAATGACACGTCAACGAGAGCTGCCAGTCTATCAACTTCAGCTGCAAAAAGAATTAAAAATATTTCAAGTCTTACTTATGGATATTTTTTTTTGGAAACACACCATGGGTCAACAAAATATTTGTTTGAAACGTTGACAAATTTCTAATTCTATAAAAAAAAAAAAGTTTTTACCTCTGAGATTTCCATCGCGTCCAAGATCTGCTCTGAGGACATACCTTTGATCATGCAAGTATTCTGTAACAGATCAAATTTAATAAAACTCGATCATTACGTTGGTTAAGGTATATCGATAATTAATACGTGAGCTGTATACGGTTAAGGTCCAGCAAGGGGCTTCAGACCGCTTTTTGATAGCATATTTACAATTCGCAGGTACTATTTCATCGCAACTATACGCGCCAAGGTACAGATGGCTCTGAAATAATATTTTTCCTTTTTTTCGCATGTACTTATAGGAGTTGAAGTCGGAAGCGGAGCGTAAGGGCAGCAACGACCGGCTAGAGGCGTCGATGACTCACCGAGGCCCTCGTTCTCCCTCTCTTTCTTCTGGTTGCCCCCCTTGCCCTCTCTGTCTTGACTTCATGCTACATCTTTTCAAGTGTCCCGCTTTCGTGAGTTTTCTGAAGATGAGAGACGCCCGTTTTCAGACGGTCAGGTGCAACAGTCGGAGACTCCCATGCTCATCTATTTCGTTCAGTATGTGTGTGTAACATTCCATCACGGTTATTGAATGGTCTAAACTATTGTGGACCCTTTTTACGCTTTCCTCGAACACAAAGAGGAAGAAAACTTCTCGTTTTTTAGTTTTCGAGTGAAAAATTTGATGCTAGAAAAGTTGATGTGATGTCACGACTTTCCATTCATTTTTTCTCTCCAACACTTCATCCTCTTTTCTGAGTAAATAATGAGTTTCGAACAGAGAACTCATTTTTTAATTCCAATGCTCCGATTTTCGTTCCCTGCACATCTTCGTTTTTTTTCGTACGAAGCACGTGATATTCTGTGGTATTTTTCTTCTATTTACCCGTACACATCCAAAGACAAGGCAGACTTGGACTCGACCACTGCTCAAACAATTCGATCAGGAACAGGGATCGCTTCCGATTAGTCAAACAAGGCAACTAGTATTTCGCAATAGTCGTAAGTGGGTTGAGATCGAGTCAACTGGTTCAGATAACAGAAACGCTTTGAGCTCGGTGGAAAATGTAAACTATCCTTTGATGTGTGTTTGAATTGATATGCTGATCATGTCACTATAACGAACTTCCTCTATAACGAAATCCTTGCAATCAGCAATGAAAAAATATGATAACGAAGTTTTAAAATTTTTTCAAGTGCAATTTTATATTATTTGTTCAAATACTTTTTCGAGTAAATTATTGCATAAGACGGATTAAAAAAACATTGTATATTAATCCGGTGTGCCAGTTTTACAATTTTTTATTTTCAGTGCTGGACCCGCCTACAGTTATCAATATTCAATAATATTCATAACCAAATGAAACTGGATGAGGGAAGCAAATAAAATGAAATAAAGTGAAAATGATAAGCGATATCTACCTTGGCAGTCTTTAACGCAAAGCTCGAACTGATGGTTGTGGCTGGTAGGATCGCAGATCGTGGAGCAGGGTCTACACTGGGTATCGTACGGACTGCAGTACTCGATAGTCTTACACAATCGTTGTCCGCATTTGGTTCCTTCAGGATTCAGACTAGCATCAGTCGTCATAACGAGAAGCAACCCGGAAAGCCACAATATCGTCGTCATTTTATTACGAAAATTTCTATCCATTTCTCCTTTGAACTCGATGAAAATCTTTCGAAACAAAGATTCTAGTCAAGATTCTTTGTACTGCATATATTTATAGTAATGTTCTTTAGCTATAGCCGAAAGGAATATCTCTCGGAGGATCCATCATGATCGAATCTGCAAGAATAAAAAATAATTACATTTTTAACTTAAACTGGAAATGAGGCGTGACTTAAATGGTCAGTCACTAAACTTGATAATTTCAATAATTGCGTCAATGGATTTGATTCTACGAATGTTCGTGTCGTCATTAGACAATCAATCGTGTTAAAACATATTGTGCTTACAATATCCCGCGTTCACGCTCTACAATGCGTTGACTCGTCATCGACACCAGCAAACGTAACCCAACGATGGGTCTTTTTCAAAATTATTTACGATGGGAATGATCCGACGACTTACCATCAATACACGTGTCT
The DNA here is from genome assembly GCA_030522525.1 of Campopleginae sp. 14b. Classification (NCBI taxonomy): domain Eukaryota; kingdom Metazoa; phylum Arthropoda; class Insecta; order Hymenoptera; family Ichneumonidae; species Campopleginae sp. 14b. The sequence continues at coordinate 40,359 of JAPYYS010000371.1, forward strand.
TACAGTCTCAATACGTACATATTGAGCATGTGGGGCTAGATATAGTCTAGCAACGAATACCCATGGTTCGTGGGACGTGAGACCCTTGTTCGATAGCTCCCTATTGGTGACATGAGCACCCCTACACACCTGTGACCCAGAATGGGCTTTCTCACGCAACACCTGCTACATTCCGGGTACGAGACGACAAACCCTTTATTCCATTTGATAATACGTGAAAGACAATTGCGGAATTTATTGTCATTCATAATATAAAATAATAAATATAGTTTTTTCCCGTTCCGCCATCGAGATTATTTATCCTGAATAGTTGACACGGATACGATGTCTAAATAATCGTAATATCGATGATAAAGTTGATCTCACGAAAATAGCCGGACACAGCCGCCAACAACGTCAAAATATGAACAATTATGAGGTCCGTTGACTATTTTATTTCAATATTTTTTCGTTCTCGTCTTGTCATTCGAAAGACCCTTAGCAGACACACATGGGTCTATGGTGCACATCAAGGCATTCAGTGAATTGCGTGAATTTCTTGTATTCCGTATTTGTTGCCATTTGAATAATAATAATGGGGAAATTTTTTTATCCATAACTCGGTGCAGGATCTTTTTTCATAGATCGAAAACTAATTTCCGGAATGTTTTAAAAAAATTTTAATCACCACACAGAGATGCATTTGTGTCTAGGAAAGTGCGCTAATCGTAGTGTGGCTGCGGAGGGTTAATTATATAGTCACTATGTCTTTTATGATATAATCAAAATTCGCTATAGCGGCTCAATAAAAAAAATTATGTCTCCACCAACGAAACGTCATTTTTACAAACCGGGAAACGATGCGGTGCAAAGAGTCTTCTTGAAAAATATGATTCTCGTTGGATTATAAGAAAGTTTACAAAAAAACCTTTGGAATTCTATAACCAGACCATGTTTCTTTTTTTTGCGAACTATTATCGACAAATGAGTAATGAATTCTTGATGTGGCATACGTGACTACAAAAAATGAAGAGTGATATGAACATGGACAACGGTAGTGACAAAAAAAACGTGCGATAACGCCAAGGACGTTGAAACATTGATGGTAAGTTCGAACGGGTGAGTCATCGACTCTATGCATATACTAATGTACACACATAGAAAAATATTCGTGTATGTAGTATGAAAATATACTCAGAGGCCTTTCACTTAGCTACAACAGTTTCTCTACGTTATACTCGCTTCTTTAGTCTACAGTACGATCTTGTACGAGAGCCGAGGCCGATGGAAATTTCATGTAGTACGCGTGCCTCGATCAATAATTTTCTTCCTACTAACCGCTTCAGAGTGAATAATCCATGTTTGCGAAAATAAATGCACGACTCATCGCCGCAGTTCATTTTCGTTGCACGATCATAATTAAAGGGAATTGCATTTCGATTTCATTCGATCTTTCGATCGAACGTTTTTATCAATTTGACGCAGCTCCTTCGCTTCCTATTTACTCGATCTTTTCACAGGATTTTCTTGTGTTTAGCTCCTTCTGGCTCTACAGATCACGCACACACACAAACGTCGTACGATTGTCTACAGGCCAAACGATTCCGCGTCAAGCATAACATACACGGATCGCTTTGTTTTCTTACAAGGAAAAAAAAACCTTTTCGATTCCTCGTTACATTTCTCATCAATTTCTTGACTTCTGAATAATTTTCAACTCAACACGCCATTCTGTACATGCAAAATCAACTTACAACTTTAAATTCGATTGTTTTTCATAGCTTCGTCAGTTCTATTCTTTATAGTTTCTAGATCATACACTTAGACTCCGTAAAATTCTGAAATTTTCCTTAATACTCTGTCCGAACAGTTTCACCTTCGAAACCGAGTATAAAGTTTTCCTCATTTCGTTGGAAGTTCAGTTCGTTTCCATAACTCTCTGTCTCCGATAACGTCAAAATGTGCCTTACAATAAGGAAAAATTTCGTAAAATTGAAGCCGCCAAATGATGCGAACGAAATATCTCAATTGATCGAGGATGATCAGAGGAAAAAATTTGAAAAAATTATGCACTTTTGATTACGCCATTTCTTTAAGGAAAAAGCTTTCCCGCTGCACATACACCTTTTTCGCGAAGCGGACTAACACAAGTCTAATTGGGTTTACTGCTCCCGGCCACAAGTTGCGATAACGCTGCACGCTAAGAATTTTCGCAGTATACTGTGAGATATATGGGGCATTTGCTGTAAGGTATGCATTCAAAAACGACGGCTATATTTTGGATTAGCAGGATGATTTTTTCATGCGAATATTCTGAGCGATTGAATTTTTGAGTTTTTAGAGAAAAAACAAAATTCGATAAAGAGTTGTGGGATAAACGAGCACGGGTGACTCACGCAATTTCCAATTTTCCGTGTGAATAGCGTAAGTACTGTTTCACGAATTTCGAGTATTATGCGTTTCAACTCATGACAATTATGCGATAACGAATTCTCCAGAAAACCACTTTAGAAATTCAAAAAACCTTCACCGAGTTCACTAATTACCGAAAAGTTATTAGTTCCTTTTCATTTTACAAAAGCTTTTGTCAAATGCATGCGGTCCGACAGGATGAGCCTGGCCTGAGCCATGTGGGAAGGTCCATTATGCCATCTAAATAGCTTATTCGGGCACAAGAATACGTGCGCCTCAGCGTAGTACTCAGGGCTCGCGACCGAGACTGCGAGGATTGCCAGCCAGATCGAGGGCCAGATCTTTGCTTACACAATATTGCTCTTAAATTTGTCAACAAAAAATACATTTCATGCACACATCCTCCAGTTGTGCGAGAATTGTTAAAAATGTATGATCAAAGACTTTTCTGGTTGGTATTTTGGTTTCCATTGAGTGATTTTGTATATATTACCCAACGTAAACCTTCCGTTCGTATCGTCCTTCCGTTTCATTTGTACGTAATATGGAAATATCCAAAGAATCGCAGTATGCACATAGTTTTATGCGACACCATGATTTCATGGTTCGAAACTCTAGCGTAGTGTTAGTCTAGGGGCTAGCTCTATCGAGTACAATAATGTTACTCTCACGTACAAACTTATCGCATTGAACGTTCGGCTGCTTAACGACCGGAAGCCGCGATGCATGTATACGGTTCTTGGATACCGAGAGTTACCTGAAAATGCACTACACTCCGTGAATATTGGCGAGCGCAATCAGCTCTATTTGTACTAATTTTATTCAGAAGCAAGAAATTTGAAAAAAGAAAAAAAACAACAACAATAAGAAGCAAAAATTACTTGACATTCGCTTGCTCATTATTCCGAATATCATTCGTATTGCCAGGTTACTCGATTTAATTGGAAAATCTCATTGAACCGGAAAAACAACAAATTCATTGAAAATTTCCATGATTGACGAAAAAAAAGAGATTTAGCAAGTTCCTGACGAAGCAGCTTATTGGAAAATGTCAAAAGAGAAAAAAATGTGTCATTATTCAAAAAAAAATATAAGAAACATGAAATTTTTAAACTCTGATCAGGTTCAGGATCTATCTTTATAGAAACTCAATTTTTCATCATTTTACTGATTCGGTGACGTCGATAAACTATAGGACAATATTTTGTTAAAAAAAAAAACAAAACATGTAAAAATCTGAAATGAGTATCGACCGGATCGACAAAAGACGTGAACTTTTATTCCTGTTTTTTTTCACAATTTTCTTTCAGTTACGCCATTTTGTTGCGAGATCTTTCGACGCCAGTAGCGCGGGACGCGAAGAGTGGGGAGACTAACAGGATCTCAAGAGACAAGGAACCAATTGCGTGGGTTCATCTCGAGCCCGCGGGCGCACAAGCAGGGATCTATCGCGCATGCTTACAGACTCGCTTGCGTGTAATACCACAAGTTGCAATACTGTGCGGTGAAACGCGTGGAATGCTGCTCAACTGGTTGCCTCTATCGTTGGTATTGTATGAAAATAAATACATATGAATAAAAAGTCACTCCTGTCCCCTGCTTGTTTATGTCGAGCTACGCATTACTTCATGAGACTCAACAAAATTTCACATTCAACAGAAGGAACAATGTCATGTGAGCCAGCGTGTAAATTCCAAAGAAAATACATTAAAAAATTGACGTAATAAAATGTAGAAACGACAAAAACCATAATCCAAAGAGTTCTTCAAAATTCGAGGCAAGAAAACACCAGCAAAAGAGAGAAAAATGATCATGATTGTAAATGTAATTTACAGGCTTCGTTGTGTATGTTTATTTCTCAAATTTACCGGGGCACATTTGGATGGAAAATTGCGGAAGGATCAAAAATGACGGAGAGAGAAAATAGTCAAAGACTTATGGTGACTTGATAGCTCCTACGAAACGATTTCAATGCCGGCACTGCTCGAAGCGATTGCGCGTCGTCGAAAACGCTACGAGGCAAAGTTACAGCAAAGAAACTGGTCGAGTCTATTTTTTCGAAAAATACGTGAACGATCGATGTCTCTGGACAAAGCGCAATTTTAATTGCGAATCGAAATGGAAATACTTGAAATTACGTCAAAAATTAAAAAGACATTGCCCGATGGTCCCTTTTTTTTTACGTCCATCGATACTACTCGAGCTCACTGTGCAGATGGAAAATAATTTACTGATTGACGAAGCTACCGTTATTATCGACGAGCCAACACACTCTACCATTTCCGTTTAGCAATTACTTTTTCTTAATAGCAATACTCATGTCTCATGATACAAATTACCATGACTATTTTCAATCTCTCTGTGTTATATAATGACTCACAAATACTGGCTGATCCTTGCATAATAAATAATCAAGAGACGCGGCAACATTATTTTTTATTTTTGTGTCTTATCTCATGGATATCACATTCTCAGCTATTGTGTACGGAATATTGGACACAGCAATTGACTCTGAACCGGTACATTTCACGGACACATCAGATTATGATGGACAATTGTATTTTAGCATTGCGGAGTTGCCATGAGTATCAGATCCAGATCGATCTCCCGGATATAGCGAAAATCGATTATAACGGTGGAACGCGGTATACGCGGATTTATACAATTCTATACAAAAGCATGAAGACAAATCTTTTTATAGAGAACTTACTGGACGGCTTATTACTGGAACGACAACAATTTGAAGTGTTCGCACACACAAACGCACTATCACTTTGGTCACATAACTTTTTATTTATTATTAGAGCTTGTTTAGATAATGCACACGATTCCAGTCACCTGAGTACACTGAATTCCTGGGAGTGACTGCCGATCGTAGAAATTGACTCGAAAGGCTCAGGTCTACCGGTCACAGGTTCGATCCCCACCGCACGACTTGCTCGAGTCAAGACTCCCCCTCGGCCTACACCTGCGACAAAGACCTTTCTTTCTCTGTTCTTCGTCCGCTGCGCACTCTCCCTCTCTCTTTCTATCTCTCTCGCTCTCTCTCTCCTTCTGTCTTTCTGTCTGTCTCTCTATCCTGTTTCACAACATGAATATTTTTTACCTGTTGCCAACCTGCGTGCGCAGCCCCGAGAGAACGATTTTGTTCGCTTCGTCTTTTAGTCTTTACGTTTCTCTCCGATCGCCGTTTCCCTCCATTCCTGTTCCTGAGTAAACCAAACACATTTCCGATCAATTTCTTTGCGACCGAAACAATTTACTCCAAATACATGCTCCACTAACGCAGGAGGAGTATTTTAAAAAATGTGGTTCCATATTTTTCGTTCATATTTCAAAAATTACGTTCGCTGAATTATTTTTAAACTCGTCTTAATTCGCTAATGATAATTATTTTTGGTTTTCTACTATCGCAAGGAATGAGGACATGGGAAATGGCATAGAAAATATATTCAATAGTTGAACATTAATCAAAATATTAAATTTCATAAATAAATCAATTGCACAAAAAAAAACAAAATCAGATCGCAAAGAATTTTCAATTGCTCGCATGCAAGAATGTGAATTTCGAAAAAGAGTGAATTGGAACCAGTTTGGCTGTCAGAAAATAACCACCAAGCTCACGTGACCAACTCGTAGCGCCTCTCTAGCTGCAAAAACCTAAATTACTTGCAACTTCTCACAGCGTCCGTTCGGCGGTTAATCATTTAACTAAATTGAAACATCTTGCCGGCACATTCAGCGAGTCATGCTGCCGCCGATATACTCCTGTTCGATCATACCGACGGAAAGCCTATCGAACTTATCATCAAAAACTGGAACCCGCTGCATTCTTGTAGAGTACTTTTTTTCCTGAGACGCCACCGCATCTTCAAATTTGATTGATAATCAGTATTTCAATATCAATCGAAAATCAAAAGTAAAATTTTTTCTCGTTGACCAGTTCGTTGACCACGATTACAACTATAATCGGTCGTCACTCTTTAGTTTATTACGAGACTGCCTTAATTTCGATTGGCTGAAAATTCTGAAAGACTATCCTTGCACGAATTTCTTCCCAAAGTCTGAAGATTTTTGATCACGTGATCACCATTATTTGTTTCCTTGGTGAGACAACTAATAACAGCTGTTATACGTCAGAGATCATATGTACTCAGAAAAAATATATTTTTCCTCAAACTTAAAAAAAAAAATGGTCTTTTTTGTGCTTCTGGGTAGTTGCCAAAAAAATTTCGCAATATATTTCTTAAGGATAATCATGAAACTACAAAGCACGGATCTCAAAGGGAATCTTATTCCAGAGAAATTGCAGACCGCCATCTTAATCCTTGAGGATCCTTATAATTTCTTACTTTGTTCTCTTAGTCCTCGTGGAATTAGTTCCCTAAATGACTCGGATAAGTATGCGGCAATATTAAACATGTTTTCTCCTTACGTAAAACGGAAGAAATATCTGAATTTGATTCTACACTTCGATATTTAATGCGTACTAAAAAATGACCTTGAACTTTGACCAGCCTCGCGTCGCACGGTTGTACTGTTTGTTCCTCCATGAGAACGCAAATGCTGCTAACTTTTACCTGCGTAAAAAATATTTGTCACATGCCTTCTATACATATTCCTTCTTTCCCGAATTTGATGTAAATTAAAGATCAATTGAAGTCTGAAAATTGTCATTGACATATGTGTGATATTATTTGTTTAGTTTGGAGGAAACCAGATGGAACAAATATTACCCCCATTCGTCTGGCATACGATGTATTCATCGTAGCGAACTGCCATTTGTATATAAAGTCCACCATTTCATCCTTTATTCATCAGTCAATTCAGACACCTATACTCATCGAGTGAGATATTTATGTTCTTTTGAACAATCTGCAAAATGACGAAGTCTCGAATTTCTCCATGCCTGATCCTTCTTGCCTTGGTGAGCTATCGATTAGTGACTATTAAAAATTATACATTCATCAATTTAACTTGGGTCACGTCAACGCATCGTCTGTTGAATCGTTTCGAATCATTACATCAATATGAAGTAGTGATTATTTATTGTTTGTCACATTAATAAATCGGTACAATACCATGAGCCTTGAACCCTGTGTAATATATGAAAATCATTCATCGCCTGTGACCACAAAACAAAAAATTGTAACGAAAGGAAAAATATATATTTTTTAGGCGGCAATTGTGCCTTTTGGTAGCGCGGTGGAATCTGGCCTTTCGGAGACGTTTACACAGTATTCCGCCTATTATGAGTCAGAAATGCAATCGCAAGTGCATCAAGTATACAATAAGGTAAGAATAAAAATATCATCATGAATTTCGTCATTACTTCACAGAGGATATCATGATTGATAGGATTTATTTGTCCAAAGCTCGAGACGCATGCGAAAGCTATGGCAGAAAAAATAGACTACGCTGGCTACGCAGGTTCCGCAGCGGATATACCTGTTGTCAGATCAGCTATTGAGTGTGGTCAAAAAAAACTCGCGATGATCAAAAAACACCTTACCCAATTTGCCCAATTTTTCATCAGATTGGTCAGCTACGCTCGGGCATTGAAAATTGAAATTGAGACATGTTTCAGTAGCGCATCGGTTGCAGGAGCACCGAAATTACCTACCTGCATCGTAGATGTGAGTCAACCATTTTTTTTCCGAAATCATCAGTTTTTTTTTATCATTAGGGCCTGAAATAAACACGAAATAGCTTTGTGACAAAACTGAGGAAACTTGTGACAAAAAATGTTTTGTTTGTCACAAGTTTCCTCGGGATCTCAAAGTTTTAGTACTTTTTTTAATTTTTTTCCCAGGTCACCGGCAAGGTCGCGCAAGCTAGCATCATATATCAACAGAAGCTCGTTCTTGATGCTGTGAAACTTTTCGTCGCTGTCACTAATTTGCCCACCTCATTCAAGAATTGTGCATTGTACAATCAATAAGCTTCCAGAAGTCCACGATTTCGAGCACTCAGGAACCCGAAAAACCTACTCAGGGAGTGTTTTTTTTTCATAAGCGCATATATCCATCATTTTATCAGATATTTAATAATTAAACGATACGATTCTGTACTTCATGTGTCAACTTGATCTGTATCAAAGACTGGAGCTAGCCAGCCTGCCATCATCGATGACAAATGTCCATGGAGAATGACCCAAACCGTACGGTTTGGTACTCACATTTTTTCCTTGAGAAGAAATAAATACAATAAATAAATAAAAGATATACAAATTAATATAAATAGTCCGCAGCATTAAAAAAAAAAATACTTGCTCAATTTATCCTCCTTCAAAACGTTACCGGAAGGAACTCATCTAATTTTTTCTAAAATGAAATCTCAACAAATTGACCCACCAAACATTTTCAATTTTTTTTTTTCATTCTTCCCCCTAGAAAATCAAATTCATAAGTCAATGAAAATTTCGTGTTAACAAAATAAAAGGAGAAAAAAATATTTATTCGGGGAAACGATATCTTGCCGAACGATGATCCTCGTCGGTGCGATACGTTGATGAAAATAGTTAAACCGCATATACTCCGTGGCTCGGAGCTTGAGATAGCGCGGCGGGGGAGCAGTTTGTTCTAAAATTACGCCGTCGAGAGTTTTAAATGGTTAGTTCAATTCTGCATAAAATAGTTTTCACGAGTCACAAAGTGAAGCCGAACGTGTACACGGGTCAGAATAAATGGATTTTCCGAGCAGTGCAAAGTTTTTTTAAATATCGTCTTTCGAGAAGCATATTTTTCGATTAATGAATCGGAGAGTGTTTGAAAAAAGAGAGAGTGTGAACATGGATAAAGTTCGCCGAGTTTAAAATATAGAGAAAAATAGTCTGGCAAAGATCATAATGGAAAACGATCCCGAAGAATTTTACCGAACACTCTGTTCGTCAGAAACATTGCGCTCAGGGAGCAAAGGTTTCTTTCGTGATTTTAGCGAATCTGTAATGGAAGCAGCCGGTGAAGCCTGGATCCGGGGAATATTCGGCAGACTAAAGAACGACGTAGATCGCATCAAATTGGTACTGACAGATCCTCGAGTCAAGGATATTGTGTCGGAAACTCTAAGCAGGATCAAAAATCTTTATCGGGATAAGGATGCCCTTGTCTCGAGAAACAAAAGGCTCGAAGGTCTCGAAAATTCTGCTCGGGGGAATCACGAGAAAGCTCTTCTCTTGTTCAGTCAAGCTGTTCTCCGAGCACCTCCAACAGGTTGGATATATTTCTTGCCCCCATTGATTGCCTTGTCTAATTATCGATCTAGGCTGACTGCAGCATTCTCTTAGACGCCATATCTATTAAGGAGGTTGGCTACATACGACAATATGGATTTAGAGATAATTTAACAAAATTTCGTGATAATATTCTTTAGCGTCAAATACGATGACCCAATTTTTTGTCAATTTTTCGTCTACACAGTTCTCGAATAATTTGAGTTTGGAATATGCAATATCTATATATGTATATCTGAATCGTATGCTCATGCATGAAACTCTTGTGTCGAATTACTCGAAAACCGTGTTAAAGAAAAATCTTTAAAAATTTGTATATTTATATTTAATACTGATGAGTCTGCTCACAAAATTTCATCAAATTGTAATCATTTCGAATTTTCCGATGCTTTTAACATGGCAACGTTGATGCATGTAGCCAACCTTCTCAAGTAAAGATACAAAACGACTTTGGATCGAATTGGTTCTCAGGTAAATTCCCTGCCGTGGACCAAGGCTATAGTTTGCCTCTGGGATTGCTTGCTCGTGGAGAAACGCTTATGGATCTTGGCGATTACTATTTCGCCCTCGCGGATTTACGGCTCGCGTCCGAAGAAAATTTACCACATAATGCGAGGTCAGTTCTTGATCAGGGAGGTCAGTTATCTGCAATATCAAAAGGGAACGCGAAAAAGTCTCCTTGTTGTCGAAATAATACAAGGGTCGCATTGGTACGATATGGGGACAATATTATTGTCGTGATCGATGCCTGATAGCGATCAGAAAGAACATTCGATGAAATTCTAAAAGGGAAAAGCACTTGGTCATGTTTTCTTCGTTTGAATATTGTTGAAAAAAAATGTCTGGATTGGTATCGAAATCCAGAAGCTTTTCGACCATTCAACATTTTTCAAGAAATCAAACAAACTTTTTTCGCATAATTAAAAACCAAATTTGGCTGCTGCAGAATCCGATTGACTCAAAAAATCGAAGAATGCGAACGCCTTTCCGAAGAACCCGGAAAATCGTTGACGGTCTCTCAAGCACGTGTGACGAGCATCGATCAGTTGAAAAAGCAATTCAGAGCGTGTAAGTCTCAAGCATTCGCCCGTATAAAGGAGCAGTTATCGACACATTTGTTTGTCTTGGCGGAATTCCATTTTCAAGATATTACAATTTGATAAAAATGAAAAAAATAAAAATGTAAATCGACGAGTTTTGCTGCTGCTGCGGGAAGAACTTCAGGGAACTTCCGCTCTAGGGTTATCGGGTTTTTTTTCTGGCACATTTACCATAAACTTTAATACCATTCAAGTTTCATCGCCACCAGTAAAAGATGGACCTAGCCCGCGGGATGATTTATCAGGCGCTTCGAAACTCCTTGATATCTCCGAAACATCGATCGCCGGTAAACACGCTGTCGCTGCTGGTGAAATTTTACCCGGCGACGTTCTAGCTTCTGAAGCACCTTTGGCCTCCTGTCTTCTTCCTGAGTTTTACGGTACCCATTGCCAGCATTGCTTTACAAGGTAATTGAAGAAACATTCCCTTCCAGCTCGCAGCTCGAAGCGAAGACTTATCCGCGTACGAAAATTTTCATATTGATTTGATTAATATTTTATATTAATATTTTAGCTAATTATTTATAATTTATTTATTCATTTATTTATTTATTTATTATTTAATAATTAATAATAAAAATTAATTAAGTAATATGGTTTCAGTAACACTCTCTCTCTCGTTACTTGGTCTGACCCAATTTCTAGAATATTATTTCAAAAAGATCTTTCAATCGACTGACATCTCCTTCCGCACGTTTAGTTCGCTTTTCTCTTTGCAGATTGCGAGCGCCTCTCGGTTGTCCGGTGTGCAGCAGCGTAGCTTTTTGTGGGAGAAAGTGCAGAGATGAAGGTCTTTCTTCTTACCACAAATACGAATGTAAAATTCTAGCCCTTCTCATAGGTAAAAAAGCAAAAAAAAAAGATTATGTTCAACGTCGTTTTGATAGAAAAACAAACGAACTCGTCGGAGTGATAGAAACATGTCAATTCTTTCTCAATATTTCATTGAGTATAGGAAAAAAATCTTTCGGCAATTTATTTTTAAGGAGGAAACAATTTGACGAGTTTGCATCTCGAACTTACAGGCTCAGGAATGAGCGTTTTGAGCACGCTTGCTCTCCGAATGGTGACCCAAGAAGGCTACGAAAATAGTCGTCGAATTTGTGAAAAATTGAAGAAACAAAAATTGCTTTCCACTGAGACGAACGATCGAGTTCTCGTGAAGGAGAATAAAAATGACGGAGAACACGAGAAGAATGTCGGTGACGACGGCAGCCTAAGCAAATCTGCTAAACGTCGTCTGAGGAAGAAAAAACTCCAAGAGAACAGTTTGCATCGCGAGAGATGTAACGAGACTTCGGAGACGACAGGAGACGATGAAAAAGTCGATATGCGAGCTTACGATCTGGTAACTCTTTCTGGTAGAAGGTCAGCCAAGGATTTTTTCGAAAGAACTTTGATGGCGCTGTTTCTACTGAAAGGATTGCAGAAAGTGCGATTTTTCAACAATCCTGAAAAATCCAATGGTAACAAAAATATACAAACGAGCCTTGTTCAAAAGATTTTTTCTAACTAGCTTATTTCATGCATCATCAATTTTTATATACACAGAAAAAAAAAAGATTTTTCCTCGATAAATTGACGAAGCGAAAATGTATAAATAATTTTCGGCATGAATTTTTGTTGAAGAAACAACGAACGAAGAAGAAGTGGAAGTCGGTGCTCTCTTGCTAAGAAATCTGCAGCTATTACAGTTCAACGCACATGAAATTTACGAAACACGTTTAGCACCAAATCATCGCTATCGAGGCAACAAAACGGTCTATGTTGGCGTGGCTATTTATCCAAGTGTTGCTCGTTTTAATCATGAATGCTATCCAGCAGTCACGAGGTATAAATTACATCTTTATGAATGCAAAGGAAAAAAATTAACAAATAATTATATAACGTGAGATAAGTCAGAAAAAATTGTTCGTTGGCTCTTCCTAGTCCGGGAAATTGTTTTTAATTAAATAATGAATTATTCACTAACAGTCATTGGAACGGTGAAATGCGAAAAGGAATTTTATCCTCAAGATTTATCAATGAAATGATTCTCCTGAGCTCCTGTACCCTTTTCCACAAACCAATGAGTAACATTGACGAAAATTGCTCAATTTGATCAACTCATTCGTGATACTTGTGTCATATAATTTCCCGCAGATATTTCAACGGTCGAAACATCGTTATAAGGGCATTGCGACCTCTCAAACCTGGTGATGTTATTGCAGAAAATTATGGGCCAATATTTACGAAAAAAAACTTCATGGAACGGCAAAGATCACTGATGGGACGATATTGGTTCAAATGCTCGTGTGTCGCATGCGTTGAACGTTGGCCAGGCTTCGAAGACTTGACTAACGAGACGGCCAGACTAAGGTACATGAATATATGGTTCTGTATCGGAAACAGAACCAATATTCTGACACCAATGAGAACTAATTTGTTGAATGAGCAATTCAACAAAAATTTCCACTTTTTTTTTTCCTCCCCCCATGCTCGGCCGCGTACCGCGGGCTATTTTTTTAATCACTCCGACGTGAAAACGATTTTCCAGGTGTCCGACTACCGGCTGCAAGGGGTTGCTCGTAATTCCACGGAAGCGCGACCACGGGATGAAATGTTCGAGGTGCCAAAAGATGAAAAATCTTGAGGAAAGGTTGAGAAGTTTGGCCGAGTGTGAAAACGAATACAGCCGCGGCTTGGATCATATGGAGAAGGAAAAAACGCAAGAAGCAATAAATATTTTGGCTGCGGCACTTGAAAAATTTCATAGGATCGCTGCACCGCCTCATCGTGAAACTCATCTTGCTGAAATAGCGTTTGCAGCCTGCATGGCAGATTCTAGCAATACCTGGAGGCCTGTCCTATAATTTCAAAATCTATACATTTATTCTCACGCAATTCCCATTGTCGGATAAACGACAATTCAAATGGCAATTCGTCACATTTTTACTCATCTTGCCCAACAAAAAATGTAACCAATTTAAAAAAAAAAAACTCATTTGCCTTGAAAATATAATTATACGTCCATCAGAAACAGGTCGGCCACATCACTGACACCTTTTTAACATTGATGATTGTCGATTCCGGGAATCATTTGCATTTGTAAAATTTTGGAAATTTATTACAGACTTCGGGGTCAATAATTCTACGTGAAATTTCTATGTACTCCGGAACAGTCGAATTATTGTTGTGAGTTATTAAGGTAGGTTGGTACGAACACGTATCGGTTGAAACTTTCGACGATAGCGTGCTGTGGTGTCTCTTTGTGCTGGAGGAGAATAAACGGAATAAGGAGAAGTAGTTCCGGTCGGAACGGAGAGAAATCAAAGTAGACGAGACGTGTCGTTGTTTTTTTTTTTAAGTTTCTTCAAGTTTTACGATTTTTTTCTTCAATTTATTTTTTTTAATGCACATGTTTCGTGAAAAAATTAAATTCCATATATGAAATTAGCATTTAGAGCTTCACACGTTTCGGTACAAAATTCACTGGGCAGTCGACGGGCACTGAGGCGACTGATGCGAGGAGACAACGAACGCGTCTCCTTTCCCGACGGCTTTTTTTTTTTTTTTTTTTTTAAAAATCTCATTTCGTGGCTCATTGGATCTCGATCGCCATTCTTCTCAAAGTCATTTAGTTTTTATTATGTTTGTGTTTACTATTTCCATTTGGTCGAATGCGAAAAAAGCGAAGAACGGACGGGAAATGTCGCGGCGCGCGGTTCCTCGCCAGCCCGTCGATCTCTTTACGCGGAGATTCTGTTCGAAAAAGTGAACGCTTCGCTCCGGTTTTATTTTTATCTCTTTTTTTGTTTGTATTTTTAATTTCTTTCCATTTTTTTTTTCTTTTTTCCTTCAATGATACACACAGACGTACAATCTCCAGGGGCCTTTTACCGTTTGCGTCCGTGTACCCTCATTAATCAGCTCTCCATTCTCGATCACGTTGATTTCGAGATAAATCACTATATATATTCTGCTGTTTTCATGGTTTCTTGCTTGTTTATTGCCCTCTCTCTGACAACTAATTGACGACTGTCGCATTTAGTGGTTTACCTTATCGTTGCTGAATCGGCTGTTATTTTTATTATCATTATTATTGCAATTCGATATTCTCAAATTTTGTTCAAGTTTTTTATTTCCTTCTATATTCTCGCGCGTGAATCTAAAACGGAGCTTTGAGAGGACTCGTCCACTTTGTTCCTATCGATTTTTTCCAAACCTCCCCCCTCCCCTGTGTATTTTTCTTTTTTCGTCATGACTTGACCCTTTCGAAAAATCCTTTCGGCGCGAGGCGATTTTCCATTTCGACTTTTCTTTCCAACCAGAAATTCCACATGTGTCGCCGCTTCTCGAAAACAAAGAATTCTTTTCTTCTCTTCTCTCTTTTTCGTTCAATTCTTTTCACAAATAGAAACGCGTATTCTCAAGCAGACACACAATTCCCTCTTCACCGCATGGACATCGACACACTGGCTGACTCGTTCTGTGTTCTTTATTTTTCATCGTTTCATTTGCTTTGCGATTTGTCCTCACTCTTTTCGTCTTCTCGTCATTATCTTTCTCTCGGATGATTCTTAATCAGTTGTTTTTTTTTCTTTCATTTGAAAATCCCGAAACTTTCAGGTGCCTAATTTTTTTGTTGTTCCGACATTTTTTATTCCCCTCCCCGAACCCTTTCAACGTCCTCGTAGCTTTGTTTTCAGTCAACATATGCATTTTACTTTTTTGCAGTCAATTCGTCTTGCCATCTTCGTCCCCGGGCCCTTCTTCACAAAGTTTCGAATTGTTTTAATTCCTCCTTCTTCCCCGGCCCTTAACGCAAGTCGGACTTTGCTAAAAAAAAATGTCGACGTTTGTTTGTTTATTCCTTAGCTTCTCCCTCAACTCTCCCTTCGTTAACGTTTTTGTTGCTTGGTTTTTTTACTGCTTTTCTACGGTGTTTCGTGCGTAAACCCACGATTGCGTCAATCGATCTCACGACCTTCTTTTTTCTCAGTGTTTTCATGTTTCCAAGTTGGTTTCGTGCTTCGTAACGAGCCTCGTTCGTTCTTGCCGCGAAATTATTTGCCCAATCGTTCAAAAATGCAGACTCTATTGCGCACAGCCGAAAAGTCGATTTTTACACAATTTTTTCCCAAAAATCGAAAATTTCACGAAATTTCAATCCTTTTGATCAAACAAATTTGCAGTTGTATAGAAAAAATATGAATCGTCGTTATATCATGATAAATTGACCAGAAAACGAATTGAGGTCTCTTTGGACTCGATACGAGTTCTGGGCAATTGTTATTATTTATGAATCTTGATTGTCCATTCGTAAATAATAACAACTTCATTACCATTGATCGAAATAATTCAGCAAATTTTCAAGCGAACACTCGCTTTTGTTTTTCATACCGACGATAAATTTGTTACGAAGGAAAAATGGTGAAAATCGCATTTAAGACTTTTCGCCATAGGACGCGGATAATTGTTTCGAAGCTCGTGAGATGATCTCGATGAATGGTCGAGTACGTAACGTAATCGGGAGTTTTTTAATCTTATTCACTGCTGAGCACTCTCTCGCATTCCGCACTCACAAAATTTCTAAGATATTCAAAGCTGCCGTAGTATTTTCGGTTATTAATTATATCTTTGCTCTTTTAAACTCTCTTCGCTTGTTAGTAATGATATTGGTAATGTAAATCCTTCGTACAGATACTAGACACGAACAAAGATATTGTGCACATGACGAGGACTCGTCGCGAGTTTTCTGTGGTTTCTTTTATTCTGATCTGCTTTTTGTCTAAGCCGAAAGCTTCATCCCATAGAATTGGATTCTGACCAAAAGAAAAGCCAAAAAACAGAGAAAACGAATGCCGAACGATTCTCGGGCTAAATGCGGGCGGAAACGTCAAGTTGTAAGAGAGAAAATCGTCGATGTAAAAAAGGTAAAAAGAAGTCGTGTCGATCGATATTAGTAAACGCGTTAATCGGCCAAGGTTTGAGTCGGGTTTGAGGTGTGACGCCTAGAAGAGACGTATGAGGAACAATGATTTCGATTGTTAATAGAAAAGGAAAATCCAGGCGATTTTTATCCTTGGAATAACGAATAATCCGGCGATGGTTACAAATCAAAATTGTAAACTTTATTTCATGGCGGCACTACAAAACTAAAAAAGATTTCATTTAAAAGTGCTTCGTTCATGCAAAGTTAGATAAATTGGTTTTGTTTGTTTGTTATCTCTCTCTCTTTCTCTCTTCTCTCTCTTTCTTTCGCAAACCCTTTTGACAAGTCACATTGGAATTGTCACTAGAGCAGAGCAGATAGCGAGTCCCGAGCTCGGTCCTGTTCGTGAGTATGATGAGTCAAAAAATATTGAAAAGAAAATGGCTGATCGAAAGCGGTTAATCGACAAAATTTGGAGCGGTTCGAACGATCCAAGGAAATTCTTTTTCCGAGCTTTCTTTCGAGGATCTTATGCTTCATATTTATAATTCCAATGATGAAAATTCAAGAAAGTCATTCACGAACTGCCGAAACTCGGTAACAAGCACTGCGATTGTCCAATCGTTGAAATTTCAATACGTTTAGTCCAATCAACAGTCACGACAGTCTTTACCGTTGTTACTAAACGGTACTGTCACGCTTCGACCCTCCGGGGGTCCCGCAAACTCCTCACTGTCTTATTCATTCACATTATTGCTGTTTGATCAACGATTTCAAATGAAAAAAAAAAAAAAAAAAAAAAAAACAAAAAAAAAACCACAAGAATCAACGATGTAAAAAAAGTTATTTCGAGAGCGATACGCGCAAGTGCGGAACAAGCTGCCGGAACCGACGTAGGGGAAAAGGAGTCAACACGATTATTTGTAATGAAAACATGATCTCGCGAGGACTTTCAAGTCCAAAAGGAACGGCAAAAAATAGTAATATTAACAAGAGATGATTAACGCGTCGAAAAATACGACGAAAAATGAGATTAAAGCGTATTCGCTTAGGGAGAGCCGAGCAAAAAAGGCTCGAAAAATTGATGCTCAATGGCGAAAAAAAAAATCAACGTACGATGAAGAAAAAAAAAAGATAATAATGAGAATACGAACGAAATCAATGTCTCTCGTTTCATTCTTCAGATCGAAACTTGCACCACCGTCGAGCGGAGCTCTCGGCATTCGATACTCAATTTTCCTCCCTTCTCCTTGAGCTTTCGTTGTTGTCAAAACCGACAGGGCGAAAGCGAGCAGTAGGGACGAAAAAAGAGCGAGCAAAAGTTACGAAATGAAAAAAGCAACAATCTCCGAAGGTCGTATCACCCTCGTCTCGACCGACAGTGTTTACTTAATCTTTGTTTACGCGTGGCAGATTTTCGATAGATCATTTGAAAAGAACAGATGAAAAGAGGACAAATCAACGAGTCGATTCGAACGTTGAATTTCTAGAGCCATGATATGCTTTGGCTGTTATTGAACAATTCGATCGCGATGGGTGAAACAAAAAGAAAAAGACCGAATGGAAAAACCGCAAAGCGAAAAAGGTCAGTCGAAGATATTGTTGCAACTGCGAAAAATCTTTAAATCTCTACGAAATCTAATTATCTTTTTCCCTTTGATCGTTGGTCTCTCTAATTTTGTTCTCTTATAGATTTTCTCTCTTCTATCGCGTTCGTTTTATCGGATGTTCTCTCTTTCCTTGCGTACCTCGAAAAAATTTGCTTGCTTTTCTCGCGGGGGAGTGTCGAGTAGTGTTTTTTTTCTTGTTGGTAATTTGATTGTTTTTTTTTTTTTTTTTTTTTTTTTTTTTTTTTTTTTTTTTTTTTTTTTTTTTTTTTTTTTTTTTTTTTTTTTTT